>RPFO01000034.1:2174470-2306970 GCA_009746045.1 Mesostigma viride | reverse complement strand
TGAGCGTGAGATGCCAGGGTTCCGGCAGCAGGCTATTTACAAGGCTATTATAAAGGTCCATGATAGAAACTGGTGGATATCCGTGTGGCAGCCCAGTTCCCCTGTCTGCGCAGGTCTCAGCGACGGGGTCATGCACGATTAGCGCCTGCATCGTTCACTAAGACTTGCTGGACTAACCCGTGATCCTAACAAGAAGATTACCCACCGCTTAATGCACGATTAGCGCCTGCATCGGTCACTAAGACGTGCTGGACTAACCCGTGATCCTAACAAGAAGATTACCCACCGCTTAATGCACGATTAGCGCCTGCATCGGTCACTAAGACGTGCTGGACTAACCCGTGATCCTAACAAGAAGATTACCCACCGCTTAATGCACGATTAGCGCCTGCATCGGTCACTAAGACGTGCTGGACTAACACGTGATCCTAATAAGAAGATTACCCACCGCTTAATGCACCCGTTCTCCACACGGACATGGTCCTCCCCCAACGCGAACCCAAACACGCGTTCGCTGAAGGTGACACCGAACAGGATCGGGGAGTGGCGCGTGGTGGGGCCGGACAGGCTGGCGAGCGACACCTGAGGGGGGGTGGCGTCTGACAGGCCGCAGGCACGCACAAGCCGAGAATGGGGGTGCACGGGAGCACGGGAGGGTTGGCAGGTTTAGAAACAACATCGGGGGCACCAAGCAGTACATGGGGGTGCACGGGAGCGCAGGTGGAGTGGCGCATCGATGAGTGGCAGGCGGGTAGACGTAAACCAAGGCAGAGATGAGTCTTACTTTATGTGCTAAGTTGGTTCTACAGCCTCTCACAACATGCGCTGCTTGCAGTGCTTCTGTCTTTGGCTGCAAAGGAACAGACAGAATCATGTTGTAAAAATGAGTTACAAGTACAGCTGACGGCAGCCCCCCCGCCATGGTCAATGTCACAGTATAGCGGCGGACATCGCATCACAAGGGGCTTATAGAAAGCGTGGCGTCTTCAGCATCCCAGTGGGGCCCCCAATTGTCAACCACCACTCATAGTCTGCCACCTGCTGACCCAGCCTGGCCTGCTGCGACCTGCTATACCTTTGCAGGCAAGCATGCCTCTCCATCATGACGGGCTGCTGTGCAGCACAGCTGTGATCCTTACACAGGAGTAAGTCTCAGCGGCTGCTAGAACACACTTACTTGAGCTGGTGCCCCACAGGTGATCAGTTTGGGGGTCCGCCTGACCCAAGTATTCCTCAGCCACCTACGGCTCTTAGCCTCATGGACTCCCACATCCTGACACTTGCCATGGGAATCTACCGCGAGCCACGGCGCACTAGCTTGTTGCCTGTTCGCATACACCACTATTTGCATATACCACTATCCGTATATACCACTACATGTTGTAATCCCTTGCATGCCGCACTGTTACATTACTCACCTCCAGGGCACGTTTCATGATTCCCAGATGTGTTACACAGGGCGCATCATCCATGACAGGAGATGCGTTCCAGTGCACTGCATTGGTGGTTATCGCCACTATCGTTGCCGCGGCATGCATCAACCCGCCACCCACCGTAGAGCATGAGGTACGTGTCCGAGGCCAGGTTGCGCTGTCCCGATGCGTCGCTGCAGATGCCTGCTGGCACACGCAGCTGCAGGATGCCCTCCGCAAAGGGGACTGCCTGCGGTGGCATGTGCAGGGAAGGGGGGGCGGCGACGGACGAATAAAAAGGGTGGCATGTCGATCAGAGAATGCAATATTTGAACCCGGCGACCTTGGTAACGGATGAAGCTGCACTAATCACATATCTGGCGGTTGGTAAAAGCCACAAACGGGGCAGGGGCGGGTAATTTGTTGCACCGCCTGCTGGACAAATTTCATACATTTTAGAACTGGCTAATCTGACCCTTGCGTGAAGGCTAGTGAACAGCAAATCGAAAAATCCATTATGCACAGCTACTGAAATTCCCTCACGTTCTGTCCCATTCCCGCGAGCTTGATGACGCGGCAAGACAAACTTGCTCGTCAGCTGATGACAGCACACATGCAGCTTTCATTCATCATCCCGGCGCATCTTCAGTCCTCACCATCCACAAGCCACCTTGGCACAACATGCCCAGCCTCTGGCCCCAGGCTTGCTTCCTGAAGGCCCACTAGTGCCCTCGCCCTCATGAGCGAGCAAGCCGCCTCGCTTTTCTTCTGGAAGGGTCCACAAATAATTCAGAATGCGCTGGTGCGCATGCAGGAGATCTTGTGACAGAACCCACACTAATCTGTTCAGCACGTTTACCCTGAATGATTCTTTGGGGAGGCATGAAATCCAAGACATGGGAGGCATGACCACCACCCAAAATGGGGATTGAGAGGCCTAACTATCCAGTTGAGACAACGGACACTACGGCAAGGTTTCATGAAAGAAAATGTCAAATAATCACGCATAGACTGGTCTCAGTCATAGAACCCACCCTCCCACCCACCCACCCACCCACCCACCCACCCACCCACCCACCCACCCACCCACCCACCCACCCACCCACCCACCCACCCACCCACCCACCCACCCACCCACCCACCCACCCACCCACCCACCCACCCACCCACCCACCCACCCACCCACCCACCCACCCACCCACCCACTCACCCACCCACCTACTCGCACAGATGCATCATCGCGAGCCCTGACATGTCCAACGTGAACACAAGCCATCGTGTCATGAACACCGCATGATCGAGCGGGTGGACCTTCACGACAAGCACTCTGGCTCCCCGAGATCGCGTTATTAAGCCTGCTCGCTAGACAAGCGCGATATGCAGGTGCTGCATTGCAGAGCAGCAGAAGTGCCCGAGCACCCCACCTCAAACGTGAAGACGCCGGGCGCAACTTCCGTGAGGTTCTGAATCAATGCCGTCCCAACCGTATCGACCAGCGCACTGGCCGCGTTGCTGCAACGGTGGGTGGTCCCCAGGCCGACCGTGAAGTTGAGGGGAGACGCATACCCCGCCAGGATCTTGCGAGGCATGTTGTTGATGACTACCACCGTGTTCTGGGTGTTGAGTGTGCTGGGGGCGATGATTGGCTGGCGGGCATCTGTAAAATGGAAAAAAAAAGTCAAGAATATGAAAGTGGGTGGTCACGAAACAGGATTTTTAGCACGCTTCTGCCTCGGTGTTGTGCTGGTGTTGACGTGAGGCTATCATCTATGGCATCAAACGGAGGTCATTTGAAGCCAGCGGTTACTCTGCATCATAAATAGCACTGACAACAGCTGCCATGCCAGTCCTAAATCCAGATGGGCGCTGTAGACGAAAAGAATCTGGAGGCGCAAAACGCACTACATGCAGCACAGATTGCAAGCCACCAGAAACTGGTTAACCAGTCACCTAAGGGAACCATGGTTTAGAGGGAAAGGGAATGGAGAAATGGAAGGAAAATACAGTCAAGGGCTAAAAGTAGGGAAGAAAGCCAAGTAGAAATGGCAAGCAGTAGCAGCACGCTGGGTGCGGATCAACCATAGAGCAGCCCGGATGAATCAATGAAAGGCTCCATTTTGGCACGACAACTGAGTGTTGGGGCCTTGCTGCCTAAGTGTTAGTTGCTGTGAGCTGGTGTTACTTCTCCGTGGCATGCCTGCCGAGCATCGATGGAGAGAAGATAAAACAACTTGCCGTTTGTTACTTCTCTCGCCCGCAACAGCCTGCCTTGAGCCTTTATCCTATAGTAGTATCTCCTCTCTGTCTTCCCTCTCTGTCATGCAGGTGATGCACAAGGGGCCGGTTTGATAACCAGGTCTGAAACGACCAGTTGAGCTTGACAAGTGCCGGCTTACAAGTGCCGGCTTATGTGTGGCTTGTTTGGTAGGCTCAGGCAAATTGATACCCTTTTAATGGCAACAATTCCAAACCTCTTGGCTAGCGTGATTTTCCAGGATAAAACTATAATAGCATTGTTGAGAAAGGTTCAAAATACTGCAAATCTTCTTCTTGCGAACTGCATTGACAGATGGCTACATAAAATAGGCAGCCAGCCAGCCTGCCACCTGACTTCTCCCACGCTCATTGACGTACCAACGGTTTGAATGATAGACTCGCCCTGCGGCCCCGAGTAGCCGTCAAAGTCCACCGTGACGGGTGCTGCCTCTGAAGACAGTAAGTCCGCACGTGCCACCGCACCCATGGTAAGTGCAACGCCTCCCTGCAGGGGCAGTATGACCAGGTCGACATTAACAGCCTCTCCCTTTGCCAGGCTGTCCAGGTGGCAGGTCAGCATGCAGGTGGCAGCATTAAAGGGGTCACAATACCCACGCTCAGGCACTGCCCTTATCACCAGGAAGGAGGAGCAGTCCGGGGGAGAGGTGTCGGGCAGGGGCGGCGGGGGGCTGTTGCTACTGCTGCCGCCACCAATGCCAGGAATAGAGCCTTCGGGTGGGGACGATTGAGAGTACAAGGATGGGTCACAGACTGCCCGGTTGCTGGTGGCCGCCTTGAGTAGCAGGTCCACGACCACCTTCCTGCCAACCTCCAGGCTCTCCGTGGCCTCCACCTCCCACGTCATCGACAGCTCCGTACCCTCGTGGGCCTGGGAGGCACTGGCCTCCTCGCTTCGAGCCACCGTGATGCGAAGTTCCGGGGTGGGTGGGGGTGGGGGGGGGGGTGGGGGGCTTGGCAATGCCTCCATAGGGGCAGGAGGAGGGAGGCCTCGAGAGCTCTGTGGGGTATGGGAAGGTGGCAGTGGTGGAGGCATGAGCGCCGGAGGGGGTGGAGCTATCTTCGAGGGGTTGGTCAGGGGAAGCGGTGGGGACGAGGGTTGCGACGGCGGCGGAAGAAGTGGCGAACCAGGGAGTGGCGGCGGCGGTGGGAATAGTGCCAGGGATGGAGGGGGGGGCGGGGGGCGTGGCAGGGGTGATGGTGAAGGGGGAGGAGTTGGAGGGGTGGGGCGCGGTGGGGGGGATGGTGGAGGTGGTGGGTGAGGTGGGGGGATGGTGGGGGTGGTGGGCGAGGTGGGGGGGATGGTGGGGGTGGTGGGCGAGGTGGGGGGGATGGTGGGGGTGGTGGGCGAGGTGGGGGGGATGGTGGGGGTGGGGGGCGAGGTGGGGGCGATGGTGGTGGGGAGGACGAACGTGGTGGGGCGGGAGAGGGTGGGGGGTGTTCTTGTGAGGGTTTTGGGGGTGGGGATGCTACCGGGGGTTGGGGGCGTGGAGGGGGTGGTGGGGCTAAGAAGGCTGGTGGCGGCGCGGAAGGGAGAGCCAGGGATGGAGGTGGTGATGGCGGGGGTGACGGGGACAGCGGTGGTGGTGGTGGAGGGGGTGGCGATGGGGGTGGTAACGGAGCCTTGGGCGCTAAAGGTAGGGATGGTGGCGCATTTGGCGGAGAGGGCCACCAAAAGGGTGGAGAGGGATTGGGAGGGGAAGGTGGCACAGGATGTGATGGAAGTGGAGGCATGGGTGGAGGTGGGAGTGGCGATGGGGATGGGGACGGGGGTGGAGATGGTGGTGGCGATGGTGGCGGTGATGGTGGCGGTGATGGTGGCGGTGGTGGTGGCGGTGGGCGTGGTGATGGGAAAAGAGGGAATAGGGGCGGCATGGGTGGTGGAGGGGGTGGAGGGGGCGGAAGGGGAGGCGCGGGTGGCGGGGAGGGCCACCAAAAAGGTGGAGAAGGATGGGGAGGAGAAGGTGGAAGGGATGGAGGTGATGGTGGCAAGGTCGGTGGAGGTGGCGGCGGGGAGGGAGGCTGGGGCAATGGGGGCCCTGGGGAATTCGGATGGGGTGGTGAGGGGGGGGGAGGAAATAAAGGTAAGGGTGGTGGTGGTAATGGTGTTTTGGGGGGTGGGGGTGGTGATGGATATGGGGGTAGTGGAGGGGGGACTCGAAGAGAGGGGGGAGGCGGCGATGCTGGCGCAAGGGGGGGGGGATGTGGGGGAGACAAGCTTGAAGGTGGCTGGGGAGGTGACGGTGGGGGCAACAATGGTGAAAGAGGAGGTAGAGGCGAGGGAGGAATGAGTGATGCAGGCTGAGGAGGTAGAGGCGTAGGAGGAGAAAGTGGCGGTGGGCGTGATGGTGGCGGCGGAGGTGATGGAGGGGGTGGAGGCGAAGGAGGTGGGGGAGGCGGTGGTGGGGATGGTGGCGGCGGTGGGCTTGGGGTGGGGGTGGCGATGGGGGTGGTGGCGGTGATGGCGGTGGTGGTGGGCTTGGGGGTGGGGCCGGCAAGGGAGGCGGGGGGGGAGATGGTGGGGGTGGCGGGCTCGGAGGGGGTGGGGGGGAGGGGGGCGGGGGGGGCGAAGGAGGTGGGGGAGGGGATGGCGGCGGTGGATGCGGTGGGGGTGATGGTGGAGGTGGCGGTGATGGAGGAGGTGGGTTGGGTGGCGGTGATGGTGGGGGTGGGGGTGACGGTGGGGGTGGTCTTGGGGATGGGGGGGGCGATGGTGGCGGTGGAGGCACAATGCAGCCCGTTATATTTGTATGGACACAAGCTCCGGTGGATGGTGTGCATGTGTCTGTGGTGCATGGGTTGTTATCATTGCAGTCTACAATAGGGACGCGACCTGTGCAGCCGTTGGTATCCGGCGACGAGCCGTACGGCAAGCAAGAACCCCCCGAGTAGCACAAATCTGCGTCACACAATGGCACGGTGGTGATGCAAGGCGCCATGTAGATGGGCACTTGGAAATCCGGTGCGCAGTTGCACTTGGAGGGAGCCGCAGGCGTTGCATGGGTGGGTGTCGTGCAGAGCATGTTTGCGCCTGACTGCCGCCACGAGGTGCAGTAGGGGAGATCGAGGTTGTTGTCACCGTTGTGGTCGTAACAGGCCACGGTGATCTGCAATAGAGGGAAGGGCGGGGGGAAGGGGGAGAGAGAGAGAGAGAGAGAGAGAGAGAGAGAGAGAGAGAGAGAGAGAGAGAGAGAGAGAGAGAGAGAGAGAGAGAGAGAGAGAGAGAGAGAGAGAGAGAGAGAGAGAGAGAGAGAGAGAGAGAGAGAGGCGGGGGGGCGAGAGAGAGTATGTGTGTTATTCCACAGAACATGGTCCATCAAATGAGGATGACTCATGAGGTTGGGTTCTCTCGAATGTGCTACCATGATTGGGGTAATTAGCATGTAGCGAGACACAATTGTTTCCCCCCCACCTCCTTCCCTCCCTCCCTCCCTCCCTCCCTCCCTCCCTCCTCCCTCCTCCCTCCCTCCCTCCCTCCCTCCCTCCTCCCTCCCTCCCTCCCTCCCTCCTCCCTCCCTCCTCCCTCCTCCCTCCCTCCTCCCTCCCTCCCTCCCTCCCTCCCTCCCTCCCTCCCTAGCTCCTTCCCTCCCTCCCTCCCTCCCTCCCTCCTACCCTAACCCTTAAAAACCAGGAAAATTTTGGCTTCTATGACAGCAGGCAAATTTGTTTCACATCCAAGGCTCACTATCTTTGCTTCTAGCCCCCACTTTATCACCCTGAAGTTCTCCTGTCGAAGCTCAGCTGGGGAGTAAACTGCCAAGGAGGGTGGGCATGCGCTCCATTGGGGCACGATGCACTAGCAGCTTGCATCTAGCACACCCTGGCTGGTTCAGGCCTCAATGTGCACTAGTGGCTTGCATGGGAAGAGAACGATATTTTGGTGACTTGTCTAACCAACATCTGAATATACTGGGGGTCAAACGTACGTCAAACTGGGGGTACACCGGGCTGTGCGACGAGTCCATGTCGCCACATGTGTCCTGTATGCCACCAATCAGGCCGTCCGAGTCTAGCCATGGGGGGTCGGGAGCGTACGGCAGGGTGGCGGCTATGCATTTCCCTGCAGGGTGGCGCCAAAAGGGACCAGTAAACCAGGAGCAGACACAAGAACTCGTTTAGGGAAAAACACAGATGATACCGTTGTTGCCGGTTGCCCATGGGGATCGCAATCAAGCGCAACCATGAGGCCAGGTTGAACCAAATGCCGGGAGCCAGATTGATAAGGTTACTGGGTGGGGGGTGGGGGGGGAGAGATTCAATGTCACATAAACCAGCATTCCTAATGTTTCAGTAAGGCCAGAACAAAACATAAGGTTGGTCATGGGGCAGATGGGTTAACACCGCTAAGGGCTTGCGCTTCTGCCACTGACTAAGCCAAACAAGCGCCTTCGTGGCGTTTCAGGCAAGTCTCTTGGTTCTTTTAATGGAAACGGCCTTGTGGGTGTTTTTCGAAGAAGACTGTCGGCGCCTATATCAACTCTGTAGATATCAAATACTTGTCATTACACTTATATAAAGAGGACTTGGTGACCGTTTGTCGCCTAACTAGGTGGTGAATTGTGATGGAAAAGTCAGCCATACGGGCGTACTCAGAAGATCGACGGACGAGTCCCAGATACAGTACGCGCCAAGCGCCAAGCGAGGTAAGCGATCGGCTGCTTCAGCGGCCTCCTCTCCGGAGCGCAGCAAAGGAGCACGTTACGATTCATCTCCGGAGCGCAGCGAAGGAGCACGTTCCTACTAGGAAAAAGGGACGGAAGGAATTTCAGGCGACGGGCGTCGGGCCACTAGCCACGGGCAACTAGCCACGGGCAATTTCAGCAAGGGATGAAAGTAATGACGGGCGTCGGGCCACTACTTAAGCCGCGGCAACTAGCCAGTAGCCACGGGCCACGGGCAACTAGCCACGGGGAAAAAATTTCAGCAACGGAGGGACGAAAGGAATTTCAACGGGACACAGCTCGCACTAGCCAGTAGCCACCGGGCCACTAACCAGTACCGGGCCACGGGCGCCGCGCCGGGCCACGGGCACCGGGCCACTGGCACCGGGCCACGGACGCCGCGCCGGGCCACGGGCACCGGGCCACTGGCACCGGGCCACGGGAATTTAGATTCTGCGCAGCCGGACTTGAATAGGATTCTCCAATAGTTGTGGAGTCCAAAATAGTTGGGGACTTGGCCCCCGCCGGGTCTACTTGTCTGCTATAAAAAATGCAGTATAACGGCTGCTTGTTTGGCGACCCCATGCCACAAACCCATGCTTATCCCAGGCCACAATCCCGTGTAGGCCGTGCGTAATAATCCCATGCCACCACCCCATGCTTGTTACATGCCACAGTACAAACATTTATATTCTGTTGGACAACGCAGGCTGGACCACGCTGGACCAGACAGCAGGACTTTTACACATGGCGTCGTTTGCCTTCGGCAAGAACATGGACAGTAACAATACATACTAAACCATTTACAAGTATTTGGTACAATTCTGCCGATTTGGCCCGTGCAATAAGTGCTGCGCAGCGCCTACTGCTGCACAAAACAGGTTACATTTTTCCCTCGGCTACACAACATCTTACTTGCAACCTGAGCACAGGTGGCATTTTAAAGGCGTAGTGGGATTTGTCGTCGGACGAAAAGTTAGGGAATGAAGAACTGGAGCCACCCCCCTGACCATGACAGAGGCCGCGAGATCAAGGGGGGGGGGGCGGGGGGGGGATATAATGAAATTCTTCTGGCCACAAAACCTCCGAGAGCGATGGCCGGGCAAATCAGCCACCGCGTGCCATTTGTTCCCCACGAGCCAACCAGGCTACCTGCATCCACTCGTGCTGATTGGACAGGCATGGCCGCTGCTTTGCTGTCCCCAGCAGGGCAATCACTACCATTGGTGCAGCACGCAAGCTTCCCACACTGGCTGTGACAGCACGGACAACCGCAACCACATCAAAGTAAATGTTTCGAAGCCCATGGCTAGCGCCTCCCTTGCCCAACATTTTCACAATCTAACCCTTCTGCCAAGCCGTAGTGCGCCCATTTCTCCCAACCAGGGCCGGGGTTGCCGCGTATCCCACTTCACTCATACTAAGCACTGTCACACATCATCCACTCATACTGACCACCATAATCCATTCTCAGTTGGGGGGTTGCGCTCCGTGACCACATCACAATAATCTAACGTGGACGTAACGTAAAACTTGATGGCTGCTGTTTTCATGCCTAAATGCACGGTGTGAAGATCAGGGAGCACGCGGGCTGATGGAAAGGGATGGGCCTGCTTTGGGGGCCCTCTGGGCCGTGGTTGCCAGGCCTCCACCTCCCCGCAGTGCCTCCTGCCTTCAGCCTGCGTGCGCACTGCTTGCACACCTTCCAACTGACAGTCCCCTCGCTAGTCCACTGACGCACCTGTCTTTGCGCCATCTCGGTTCAGGTCTCCGTCGGAAGAGATCCAGATCCCAATGTCCTGCCGCGCGGTCGCACCCAGCTTCACCTCAAAGACTGCCCGGAACGTGACGGAATCCCCCGGGAACCGGCAGCCATCGTCGAAGAGGGTTATATTGAAGACAGACGCCAGGGTGATGTCATTGGCTGCACAGCTCAGCGACACGCCCGCAATATCCTGCAGTCGTTGTTGTGGCAGTGAGGCAAGCCAGCAGCAGAGAACTACCCTAGGTTCAAGAGTTGCTGACAGGGAGCCCATTTGAGGAAGGGGGGAATCATCGCTGGTACGTCGCGGGCATCACATGAAGGGGGGAGGATCGTGTTGGGACACGGGGGCCAGTAGAGAAGGAGCCAACAGACGCAATGGAAAAATAATAGGCAGGAATCGCACGACGAGAGACGGAAGTGCAGTTAGCAATTCTTGTCGAATGTCAAAGCCGGAGTATAAAGCTGCCGGTGGGGCATGCTGGCCCGTGAGCGAGCATTAAGGGGAGACCAGCATTAAGGGGAGACCACCCGGGCACACAACGCAACTGCTGATATATTTCCGGAATGGTGACTTTTGTTGATAGATGAAAATAAGACGCGGGGAGCATGCATGGGATGCTGCCACAAAGTCAACACATGGCGCGTGCCCTTTGTCTTCCTCGGTCAGCCTGCAAGCACAGCTGCAGGGGCGGCCACACCCCGCCCCTCCACCCCACATACTGTACGTTGCGAAATGTACAAGCATGCTCCACAAATCTTGCATTTGACCCACCTCACCCAAGTTTTGGGTAACAAGGTCCTTAGCGGCCGTGTGCCGAAAGCAATGAGCAGGAGGCGAGGCGGGCACTGTCGTTTTATGGCTATAAAGTGCTCAGCCTGCTGGTGTGGTGACCTGTGTCAAGAAGACTGGTACATCGCCAGTGACGGGAGACAGCCTTCCTGGGAGATAGGATGCAAGACGCAGTCAACGAGGACCGTGCCTTACTAACTAAACAAGGATGACCCCGGGGTAAAAATCGTCTCATAGAAAAGTAGCTCCCATGGACCCACCGTCCCCCCAAGTGGGCCCGCCTACATACGATACACCAGGGAGTTGGACACAACAGTTGATATTAAAACTTAACTAGTACTACAGTGGAAGTAGTATGCTAACTACGTCTATAATTGTAGTAGTATGCTAAATTATATAGGGGCTAGGCAAGCACTAGGATTGGCATAGGAGATACGCACACAAAATTGGGTTTACTTGAAGGTTGACGACAAGGTCATGATAAACATTTTGACGAGCGCTAACAGTGCACTTCCTGACTGCTATCCTAGTCCTTATCCGGGAATGTTTGTTAGTAGAGCCCATGACTTGATGCTACGAGGTAAGAAAGCCTGGCCCTCAGGACATGTGGCTTCCCGGTGAACGATGTTTGTCTTATTGCAAAATGGACCCCGAAGGCCCCAGGATCAACCTCAGGTGAGACATTGGTGGCCGATAGAATAATACAGGCACACGTGGACATAATTGAAACGAAGGCAACCATGCAGGCAGGCCTCAGCAAAAAACAGGGTGGTGACGGCACCAGCAGCCTCACGTGGCATGCACACCTGCATGCACGACACGTTGTATACGACTGACTGCAGGGAGCTCCCGACCATCGTTGCCAGAATCAGCGCCAGCAGGATGGCCAGGGGGGGGCGGCGCGGGGCCTTCCTCTTCCGCTGACATCTGCAGATGCAAGGGGGGGAAAAGGACCAGTTTTGGAAGCCCTTGTGACCAAGCAGGAACAATAAATGCGCGAAATCGTGGCAGAGCAGGTATGTAAGCCTCGCTGACGAACGGCAATGTGGTGCCGTGCTGGTACCCAGAATCTGGCTGCACCCGACTGGAGGGCGCGCCCTGCTAGGTGGCAAACAACAAGGGACATTGGTGCGCATGCATTGGCGAAGGGTGGCTGCCCAAACCGGTGCAGGCATATCTAACTCGTCCTCAGGAAAAGCAGGCAGCAAAGACCGGCAGGAGCAGCCGGGCAAGGCCCGGCAGGCACCAGCCAGGCGGTCAACCGCCGAAGGACATTTGGGCATTAGGCAGGGATGCCTGGTGACAGGCAATCATGGTGGGCTGCTTGGTTTCCATGGCGAGGGATGTCAAACCATGGCCTGGCCAGGACAGAATTAGCACAACGACTAGAAGAGATTTTCGTCAACCGCTCATTCTCGTGTGCCACTGTGAAAAGTCGGTGATAGTATAGTCGGTGATAGTATAGTCGGTGATAGTATAGTCGGTGATGGTATAGTCGGTGATAGTATAGTCGGTGATAGTGTAGGATCCCCTAACTGTCACTGCGCCTTTCCATGCCTTCCCCTGCCGACGTTGTTTCTGCCTCGGTACCCGATGCTCAACATGCCCAGGCTGACCCGACACATGATCAAGGCAAGCACGCTACCGGCAAGCACGCCACAGGCGAGCACACCACAGGCGAGCACACCACAGGCAAGCACGCCACAGGCAAGCACGCCACAGGCTTAAGCACGCCACAGGCAAGCACGCCACGTACCGGCAAGCACACCCGTGCAGCAAGCATGCCATGCAGAGTGCGGAATAAGAACAAGGCAGCTGCAGACTTCAGCCATGGAGGTGGCCAGCAGTGTGTAGGGGCATTGGGGGAAAAGCTGGGCATGCAACATCAGGTGTATGGTAGGTCACTGCTGAAGTATGTCACGCAAGAGGGCGTTTGGCGCTTATAAATGATTGGACGGATCCGGATTTAGAAAAGTAGCTTATCCTCCTGCCTCGGGATAGGCTGCAGTAATTTGCTGGCATGCCAACATGCACCAGAAATTTTTTTCGTCTAAGTCTGCCAAAGCGAAGGCCCGATTGTCAGGATTAATTATTGTACAGTAGAAAAACTGCCATCATGCGAACGGATTAGAGCCAAGGCTGCTGGTGACCTTCACCTGAAAACCGGATTCTAACTGCTTACCTGAACCCTGAAGCTGATTCACCCAGACCATGATTCCCTGGCGTCCATCTCGACCGAGCGAGGGTAGGCGTCATGAAACGAATGACTTCCGGGTACTGTTTCATTGCTCTGCTGAACTTGCCGAGGAGATGGTGCATGGTGATGAGATCTGCACATAGCCCCCCCCCACGTGCCATAACGCCAAGCTGGCGTCCCGTTGCCAACAAGCGACGTGCCTGTCGGCATTCGGAGTCACCCTAGAACTACTTTTCCTCGACGTTAAGGACGAAAAAACTAATCGCATAGATTCGCATTGACCTCAAAATGGCTCGCTGCGGCTCATGAGGTTTCTTTATAATGCTGTGAGCGGGTCGCTGGGGAGTGCCGTCTGAAAATGGCGCGAATGAATGCCGTGCACTAGCCTACGCTTGATCCCTGGCCGAGACGCAGGATAAAGCTGGGTACAATAACGATTCGACTAGCTTGCGCCAGTGCGGTGCAGCGTGTTGCACATTAATTACTGAAGCCGGCCGGCGCATATATAGCGATGCCTCTGGATCCTGAAGCAGCGAAAATAGAAACTAATACACGCAGACACCAGCTGCAAAAGCTGACTAGGACTTTACCAGATTTTATTACGGTACGCACGCAAGCCTGTAGACAACAACGCTCTTCCCGCGGTAATAAACGCGAACTGCAGTCGATGTGATAGGCTGTGATGACGGTACTAAGTTGCGGCTACCCCTTCGGGCAGATCACCCTACTCCAACAAAAGGTGGGTTTTCCAGCGTCACCCGCGCGCTACGCCGTTTGCCATTCGTTAATATGTTGACAAACAACAACGTAGTAACCATTCATAGATAATTGACTGGCCCTAGTGGCCTTCCTGTCGAGGAAAAATTAATTATGCATGGCGAGGCTGAGACAAATGCAGTCAAGTACAGATTTGTGCACAATCCTGATGACATGACACTGATGACAGCGGGTAAACAAGCATTCACTGGGATATTAGTCGTTACTGTCAGAGGAGTCAGGCCGGGTGCACGATCTCGGATAATGGAAAACAATTGGCGCATTCATGAGCTTCTAAATCATGCCGTTACAGGTGAGGGTTGTAACATATTGGCAAACATTTTGTCTCCTTGATATTGGCATCACGTCAGGATCCCGCTGATCTTCCCAGAATCCTGGACTACGGTAAGTACTGTAGAACGGCGAATCCGCGACGCCTTGTCACATTCTGAATCAGTGTCTACTTGGATCCTGTCCTGTCCAATGATGATATGCCACTTGTAATCAGATCTGGTCACATTTGGCAATTGGCACCGTCCCTACACTGTCCCTACGGCCTGCACCGTCAGGTAAAATTTTGCCTCTACAGTAGAGATGCGCGGCTTTTACATAGTCTGTTGTGACTGGCTGACTGCTGACTGCTGACTGCTGACTGCTGACTGCGGAGTGCTGTTGTTGTTGTTGTTGTTGAGGCCCACGCGGCCACGCCGCACATGGGCAGTCATTACAGTACATGTAGTCCTGGTCAGCTGCTGGATGACTTGGATACCATGCACACCGCACATGGGCAGAGAGTGAGGTTGATGAGTGCGGACTGCGGAGTGCGGAGTGCTGAGTTACATGTGCCATGCGCTCGTAGTTAATAGTTAATGTTGGGAGTACATAGCACTGAGCACACTGAGCACAGGCAGGATACAGTAACCGGCGTGGGAATAAGGGAATAACGAGTTTTGACAGCTGTTTTGACTGACTTGACCGAGGGGGGTACCCGGTAGTCGGTACACACATGACAAACTTATATGAGTTATTATCAGACAATATTCCTTTACTCAAACCTATTTTTCAATTATTTATCTCCCAATTATTTATCTCCTGACAACCTCATCAATCATCATGTAAGAAAATTCCCGAGTCGTATCTCTGTGCTCAGCCCCAATACCAAGGAGACAACCAGCTCAGGCCAGAAATCGGGAGAAAACACACCAAAGCCCAACACACCAAGTAATCTGGGTACGCACATGGCCACATGTCGTAAATGGATACATTTTTAGTAGACTTTTCAACGATTTCCGCATTATCGACCATCCATGCATTGGGTTTGGTGAAAGCATACTTGAATGAAATGTCACAAGCAGCACTTTCGACGCTTTTTTGACATCAAATGGACGATTTGCTACAATGGTCGGCCACTCAAGGTCACATTCTTACTGGCGGGAACAAACTCGAGGCCTGGTACCCTGAAACAAATTATGTTCGCGAAGACTTGCCACATTACTACCTTGCCAGCGGACGGTCTTGGGAAGAGTTTGATCGTTGGTTAAGAACAGGACGGCGAAGCACTTTGGTCACGGGCGCTTGGGAAAGGCCGCTTTTTTGTGGAGGATGGAAGGAGTCGACTTCGTCCGACACTACCGTTTACAACCTGCAAACTCCTTCGATCTTTATTGATCTACGTATACCCGTCGCCAGGCCGCGCTCGCTCTGTGCGAGGCGCAGCCTTGCCGATTGCTCGCTTCAGGAGTTACGTGTTCTAGCGCGACAACACTGCTTCGCGGGCTACACCTTGGTCGACTTCATTGACGGTGCCCCTGTAGGTTTTTCTCTTGCCCCCCGGTTCTGCTTGCAAGGAATAGGCATCTGGACCAGATCTTGGCCTGGAATGCGGTAGCGGAAGGATTTATTCAGGGCGAGCCTGGTCCTCGCCCTGCTTTTTGTGTATCTCAGGTCGAAGGCCCTGATTGTCACAGTTTCGAATCATTGTTATGTACCCGTTGAGTTTGCAGATGGGTGGTGATTCATTAGTTAACATGCAGGCTATATTCAGTTGCGGGCACTAGCACTTTCGTAAGTATTCTGCTAGGACATGAGATGTCATTCTCAGGTTGATCCTAACGATGTGAAAAGTTATCAAGGACCAATCATATTGGTCTGCGCTAGCCTGCACTGGCCTGCGTTGGCCTGCGCTGGCCTGCGCTGGCCTGCGCTGGCCTGCGCTAGTTGTCTCATTGATATTGGCATATTAGCAACCTTAGGTTCATGCCATGATATCTTTCCCGTGTACATTCTCTACTGCCCACTTCCACGTCGCCGGGACACCGTCTTGACTAGCAGCATCAAATTCTTGGGGGTTAGGAAAAAGGGGGTACCTTATCCAAGGCATGGCAGCATGCCTTGGATAAGGTACCCCCTTTTTTTCATCCCCTCCCTGTCATGTTTGTGGCTGCGTGGGTGCATGCTGCCGTTGGTGGCGGGTCTTGTAACGTAAATGACGAAATCCTTATCGAGGTTCTGTGGAGGCTGCCCACGCTCAGAAGTCAACAACGCTGGTATGTGGCGAGATTCGCTATCATGGATAGAGCATTGCTCTGTAGTGATCCAGTGAACTCAAACGCCTCACGTTTGTATTTGTCAGTTAAAGCATGCCTGCTCGCTTGCACTTGTGTCAACAACTTGCAAAATAAATCTACCTGCTTGGCATCCCCGGACCGCCCGTGCATGTCCCTGGCAGGTGTGCACACGCCACCACTGCATCGACTGGAACTACCACCCGTGCTTCCCCCGATCACGGCCCAACCGGTGGCGGGTGCTAGTGTCCCCGGATGGCAGCTCATTCAAGGAGTACGGCATCGCCAACGACGAGTTTGGGCAGGCCGTGTACATGGAGAGATGGGCGCGTCTGCCGGGGGATTCGGGCGGCAAGCATTTTTTTGCGATGCGTGCGCTGCCCCTGACACCGTATGACGAGGGAATTTCTGGCCACCCATGCCATTGCAACAGACATCCATCACGTGTGGCGTGTGGTGGTTCCTGTGGCGGGGCGCAGAATAAAGGTGGCAGTGACCCACAACCGCCCCAGCAAGCCACGTGTGGATGTGACGCCTCAACAAGGGTAGAGAGTCCAAGTGCCGGGGATGCGATTCTGGTCGTGATCGGCCAGCATTTCGTCTTTGTGGAGGACCGTAGGCGGCTGCGGGCCGGGTCGGCGCTGGACGCGTTCCAAGGCCCCGGTGGGTGCGCAAACCTGGTGGATGCGGCGCACGCGGCAGGCGACCGAGCGGCGATGGAGGACCTGTTGCAGCTTGAGGGGTGCTATGGCAGGATCCCTGTGCCGCCAAGTGCCGCGACCCCCGCGGCCACCGGCGCAAGGATGATGTCAAATGGGGACCAGGTGATTGAGGCGTCTGGTGGAGCAGGGAGGGATGCCGCTGCGCCAGTTGCCACGGGGGTGGGTGACGGGTGGAAGATCTTGGCGTCCACGCATCCCTGGCGGGAGGGCCAGTTGCTTCTGCGCCCAGGAGATGTGCAGGAGTTGGTGGCGGACCCGGGTAATCCGGGAGATGGTCCGACGAGCGTCCTGGTCTGGCGCGGGCGGCAGTGGCGTGTGCTCGAGTGTTCCATGCCGTGGGCGGAGCTGCGCGCCATGTTCTGGGTGCTGCGGTCCGCACTGTGAGGCCGTGTCAGTATGGAACTTTCTTTGGTCGTCTTGCGCACCAACGGTCAGCGGTCGCCCCACTCAACAGTGCACGATCTCCGCATGCAAGCGCTTCGTTAGCATTGTGGGGAAGGACCGGGCGTGCTCATCATGAATAGGAAAGAGCGAGGTAGCGATGGGTCCGGGACTATACTGTCGGAGTTTATGTATGCAGACGACACCTCGCTCATTTCAGACCTGTCACATGTCGAGACGTGGCTGGACCACCTGGCCGTCAAAGCGCGTGTGGTGGGCCTTGCGATCAGCAAGAAGGTGGAGGCGATGGAGAAGAGGGAGGCTTGATTGCTGGCCCCCCACCCGACCTCTGTCCCCTAGGTGGCTGCATGGTTCTTAACTGGGAGCGGCCCAAGCTGCTGGACAGCATCCTGCCCAACTGTGTCAACGACATCGATGCTAGGATCGGCCTCGCTACTTGTGATTGTGCCCAAGTACTCGTCACCGACCGGTACCCGAACTTCGAGTACTGGAAGACGCGCATGGCACATCATTACCCACCCGTTCACTGCCAATCTCTGAGTTCCATTCAGTTATTACTCACTGGGATGTATGACATGTACCTGGATTATAGTTACTGCTTCCTGTAACATTTGCGCCACGTGTCAACTGCACGTTTTCCGCGGACCGGCGCTGAACGCAAATGGTTTTCACCTTTGCGGCGTGCCAAATCAGATTATAGCTGGGCGTTTGCTTTGGTTTGAGTGATTTCACTCTGCTGTAAGTAATAATATTTTTATAATATATATGAAGGCAGACCGCCCCGTGGTCTGCCCGCACGTGGTCCTCGTATTGGCGGCAGCGCAGGCCTGTCACTCGCCCTCACTCGCACCGTGGCTGATGTGTTATTCCGCTGCACCCGGCCGACTTTGTCGCGACCCATGCGGTCTAGATCCCTCCCAGGCCTGCATGGTGGGCCGGCAGCGATGTGGCTGCGTGTCTGGTAGTATTGTGATGTATTTAGTTGTACCTTGTGCAGCTGGCGTGATCCTTGGATGTCCGTGTCAGATTACTACTTCTTCAGGGTTCTTCTTCTTTTCGGGTTTTTCCTTATGTTGCATGCCAATCTCACCACCGTAATTTATCACTCTTAATGAATATATATGAAGGCCCGACGGTCGAAGGCACTGCAGCCATCACACCATTGACTCAGCATAATAGCAACCTTGAAATCGAGGGGCGCGGCCGGACCTGCATGGGAAATGGCAATAAGTCTCTGTACGTGAAAATGAGCAACGAGTTTGCTAGTGTTCATTTCAAGTAAGTAAGTAAGTACTTGCGTGACATGCGCATGGGCATGCCACGAAGTACTATGCTAATCTCATTAGAAAAATAATTACACGAAAGTCACAAATATCGTCTGCATCATGCCCCAACCATATAGTCATTTCATAGTGTTCACATGAATGTAATAGCTGCCTTTCAAATGTCCAGATCAGCTAGCTTTGGTTGCCAACTAGCTAGTAGTGTTATCCAATCACCTGAGCTCCACAACGTGCGTGGAAGCATGGCCAACAGCGGCCCACCTCCTAGCTTGCGGACTCGGAGACACCCCGCCCCCCTGGCCATCACACCATTGACTCAGTGGCAACCTTGACATATCGAGGGGCGCAGAACTGGAAAATGGCAAAGTCTCTACAGGTTGAAATTGAGCAACGACGCTGCTCGAGTGTTCATTTCAAGGTGTTCACATGTATGTGTAATAGCTGCCTTTCAAAATGTCCAGATCAGCTAGCTTTGGTTGCTAACTAGTAGCATTATACAATCACCTGAGCTCCACAACGTGCGTGCAGAAGCATGGCCAACAACGGCCCACCTCCTCGCGGACTCCCCCCCCCCCCCGGCCGGCCCCCAAGAAGTGTCTCCCCCTAATTACTAAATAAAAGCCCCCATGGCAACTCCTGAGTTCCTGGGCAGTTGCAACTGCCAGCGACTTTGCATGCCATGCATCTGGAGGCTTGTCAACTGAGCTGACTGAAAACGCCATGCAGCCTGGGGAACCCAGTGCATGGCACTAAATGTGAGTCTTTCAGCCGAGAATCCTGCCAAGGCCAGGATGTTCCAATTTTAATTAACATATGAGTTTGCCGCTAACTTAAACGGCGGTGTCTGGGGGGTCGATGGACAGCCACTTGGTGGCGATGTACTTGACACCCTGGAGCACCGGCAGGCCCGCGTGCAGGGACCGCATGTCCTCCTTGCCATTAGGGAGCCTCGAGAAGAAAATGATGGCGCTGCCCATCACGGGTTTAACCTGAGGAGTGGGGTAGGGGAACATAACGTTCAGCCAAGGCCCAGACATCGCACTCATGGATGCTTTGTCAGTTTGATGTCAAGGGCCAGCCGAACAGCCAACCCTTGGAGAACCCCCCCTCATCTCTCACGCGTCCGTTTCCCAGCAACCATGTATGTGCACATAATCGGGGCAATCAGCCAGGCACGAAACAATGGCGTAGAGGTATATCTAGGAGTATATATACAGGAACTCATGGGGCGGGAGCCCGCCCTGAGGGACAGGCCATTAAGATCAGAAGGTGCACAACCCTGGAAACAGAAGTCCTCCTGTAACAAAAAAAATGCTGTACTCGATCTGGTGTGAACACGACTCAGCTGAACTGCTAATGTCAAAAGCCTGGTAGCTGTGCATGCACCTTGGCCATATATGCAGACACAATTAAGGCCAGACCCCAAAAGCTGTATGATATGATATAATATCAACGCACCTTTAGCTCAGCCTCCCTCGAATCGGTCATGTCGAGGGCCTTCGGGAACGCCGTCTCCCCACCCGCCGGCACGTCGTTCAGGTAACTGTACGCACGACATATAGGGCATGTGGGGGGAACATCCACACCGTGTCGACGATCATCAGCGATGCAGAGGAAGCATGATCATGCAGGTGACTGGTCGAGAGCAACATCATAGCAAAATCCTGGTTTATTGACTGCGAGATCATAGCATGGTCACAGCAACATACAAGTAGTAACAGATTATAAAGATGTATAGTCGAGAGTGTCAGACCATGGAAGCATGCAGCCGGTTTGCCTATAAGGCTCTGTCAGTAGAATATACTGCATCAGCCATGGAGAAGCGAACATACCTAGAATGCTTTCATATTCTCGACTGTCAACTCACGAACGCACTAGCTTCTAAACTTCACTCCAATGGCTCACATGATGATGGTGGCTGCCCGGCTGGTCACTGCGCCGACGTCCTGCGGATGCAAGAAGTGTTCGAGCAAGAAGCACCATACATGATAAAGAGCTTCACCTCATTCAACCAAGCGAGTGGAGCGCCCATGTGGCCGGTGGCAAACAAAATCACATCAATCATGGTGCTTAAGCAACTGCCACACCAACCAACACCGTGCGATGGAAGCTCCTAGCCCAAATGCAACAGGACCGACGAAATGCAACGAATACTGCGTAGCAAGGGGCAAAATATCGATGACACGAGGAAAACATCTGTGGTCTAATTGAGTGCGCCAGTACCATCTACCAATCCTGTCATCATCCATGATGACAGGATAATTTGTTCTGGATGATACAATGGCTCAGCGTCATAAGTCCCATGCTCTGGTATTTTCGAATGCATGGCCTCACACAGCCGTTGGCCACCTGCCACTTCCGGCCCCGACCCAGCGTGACCAGTGGCTAACCCCACCCAGAAAGCAGTCGCCCCCACACCGTGCCAGTAATCCCGCGCGCCCACCTGAAGCAAGCTAACACTAGCCAAAGCACACTAGCATCGCTACCCTTGATGGGCGAGCACTCATGTTGACCCCCACCTGATGCCATCTCCCGCTAACCTCAATGAACACTACCACCGACCTCAATGAACACTGTAGCACTCACGTTGTCGTCGTGGGGCTTGAACTCCTACCGCTGCCCTCCACGAACATGAACCCAAACACACTACCATCGCTACCCTCCATGGACACTATAGCTAGCGCTCACGTTGTCGTAGTGAGGCTTGAACTCCTGGCCCGGCTCGTAGCGGATGATCTGGCAGCGTGCACATGGAAACCAAGCCATGAGTGAGGCACAAAGTAAAGGGGACAGTCGTCAGCAGCATGTGGCCAGCACCTCACCCACCCGCGGGGAGGGGATGACCACGGCAAGTTCCCACCTGGCACAGTGTTGATGCCACCAAACTTTTAGGAGTCGCGGCCTCAGAAAGCCCCCCACCCCTGCCGCCCACAGCCCACCTTTCTACCTGCTGCTAGCTAACAACCCTGCACCTTCTGCCAGGTACTTCCCCCTTCCTTCCCCCTGCAAACTGTATTATTCCCTCCTTCCCTCACCTGCAGCTTCTTTTCCCGGCCCCTCCCCCCCGCCCTACTTGCAGCTTATTCCAACCCCACTACTCTCTTGCCCACCCTCAGCTTACCTTACTTCCCCCTCCACCTGCAGATTGTCGTATCTCCCTCCCTCACCTGCAGCTTGTCGGAGGCGGTGGAGTAGGGGAAGCCGAGCGTGTTGCACGCGAACATGATGCGCTTCTCCACCTCCTTCACCACCGGGTCGTTGAGGTGCTCTGGCAGCAGGAACATGCCGTGGCTCGTGCGGTTCTGGGCGATTTAGGGGAACATGATACAGTGGCCAAAGGGAGGCAAGCAACGTAAGGGCCAAAAGAGGGGCCATACATAGAGTGACCGCAAGGGTGTACGCGCAGTGGCTCGTGAGGTTCTTGGAGGTGTGGGTGCTTGTGGGGAGGGGAAGCGGGAGGCGGAAACCAGTGACCACAAAGGTGGACACAACTTAACAAGTAACGAGACGAACATGCCGTGGCTTGTGCGGTTCTGGGTGACAAAAGGTGGGGATGTGACCAAAGCGCACACACGATGATGGGCACACGCAGGACCTGATGTCATGGCTCATGCAACTCGGAATGCTGGGGATCAGCCGAGAGGGGCCAAAACGGGGCAAGCTTCACAGTGACCGATTAAGGGGGGGAAGCAGGATACTGACCAACTCAAGGACTGAGAAATAGAGAACTTTCTCCAAAGGGTGAACATTCTCCAGCTAGTACGGTTCTGGGTGGCACGTGTGTGCTGTTCTGGGTTGTGTGTGTGTGTGTGTGTGTGTGTGTGTGCGGTTCTGGGTTTTGTGTGTGTGTGTGTGTGTGCGTGCGGTTCTGGGTTGTGTGTGTGTGTGTGTGTGTGCGCGGTTCTGGGTTGTGTGTGTGTGTGTGTGTGTGTGTGTGCGGTTCTGGGTTGTGTGTGTGTGTGTGTGTGTGGTTCTGGGTTTTGTGTGCGTGTGTGTGTGCGTGCGGTTCTGGGTTGTGTGTGTGCGTGTGTGTGTGTGTGTGTGTGTGTGTGTGTGTGTGTGTGTGTGTGTGTGTGTGTGTGTGTGTGTGTGTGTGCGCGCATGCGGTTCTGGGTTGTGTGTGTGTGTGTGTGCCCAAATAGGGTAGCGCTGAAGATAACTAGTCCATTCACACTGGCTTCTCACCGGCAGACCCATGCTGGGCCCTCGCACCATAACCAAGGAGCGGTCGGGGAAAATACGACCTCGATATAAAGGGACGAACCATCACCTCAAAGTTTGTCACCTGCCGTGTTCACTCATCCATATCCAGGCGAATTCTGTTCCAAAACTTGGCGGCAAATTCTGTCCCTTGGCATCGTCATGCCTCACACGCTGCCCAAAACCAACGTGGCGCCTACCGCCCATTACCAACAGGAACCATCCATGCATCTGTTACCTGGCACAAGCGCGTGGCCCCTCTTGCATCCCCCTACCATTGCACGAGCACTTGCACGGTAACCGTAGTAGCGCTCGCGGCAGTATGTTTTCTTTGTGTGTGACAGAGTAGACATGCCTGCATGAATATAAACCTTCCTTGCACAAACCACCGCGGCGGCAGCGCGCGCCTAGCCTGACGCGCGATGGTCCCCGCATGTTCGTAAACAATTGACACCGCTGTGCATGCCTGTGGCGGCATGCGGCGCGCGCCTATACCTTGGACACACGGTGACCCGAGACCAGCGACGGCCGCAGGTGGGGCGTGGCCATCTGGATCAGGTACTGGCACTGGTCCTTGGACACAAAGTTGATCAGGTTGATCACCCTGCAGGGTGCGCGACAGATGGGGGTGCGGCCGGGGAGCCACACGCAGGGGGCAGGGCTAGTCAGCGGGTGAGTCAGCAGCACATGGGACAACATCTTATATCCAAACCTAAAAGCAACGATCATGCTGCTTTGGTCACGGCAACCACATTTACTTCACACATACCAGGCATGCAGGGACTGCCAAGCCATTAAATACACCAAACCGCTGGTCAGACGAGGCAACGTTCACCCCAGGGATGCATTGCATGGACCCCCCAACCAGCATGCTGTAAACCCGCGCAGCTCGATGTATCCCCCATAACGATGGAGTGCACATGCATTACAACATGACTATCATCATCGAAACAAATAATCTCCACGTGATTTCTGACTGGACCGTGCACTAGGCAGTACACTGCATGCATCTTCCCCCGCCTTCACCCCTTCCCTTGAGAGTTCATGCTCCGTAACAGTTATAAAAGTGAAACAATGCCTTAACAATGATTAACTTTCAAAAAAATTGCTAAGTAGTAAAAAACATTGTAGGTACAACCCTTATCAGTTTCACAATGATATATGTTCCAGACATCTTCTTGAAGATCAAACATTTCTCTCCCCGTGGCCTGATGCAGATGGGCGTGAGGACGAGACGAGGAAAGCATGCATGCGTCTGATGATACTATTTATGGTTACAACTATTATCATTGTAATGCCACTATATCTCACCGTGGGCTGATGCAGATGGGCTTGAGGATGAGACCCGGCGAGCTCCCCTCAGGAGCCTCCAGCTCCGCCGCCGGCGGTGCCGACACGGACATTCCGAACGCCTTGACGTTGTCTGCGTTAGGGGCATCCACTTCAGGGGTTTGGGGGGTTGGGGCCAGGGGCATTGGGGGCACGCCACCAGGGAAGGGGGTTGCTCTCCGTCCGTCAGCCTCCGACAGGGCAGCTCGGATGGTTGACACCCACGAATGACAGCAGTACATTAAAAACAAAACAATGTCATCCATATTTGGAACAGGATTGTACAATTAGGAGGCAGGGGAAAGTCACGTTTAACTCCAACATATTCGGGTCGGAATGTCTCATCGGAACCCGTCCAGATCAGACAATCTGTTCAGTGCCGCTGCAGCCACTGGGATTCGTACCCACCAAGCACTGTACCAACCACCTGGCCTCACTGACCGGCCACATGCTAGAAGGAGCACGGCCAACAAAATGCAAACTCCCAAGTGGCCGTGAACCTGATACAGTCCGCGGGTGGCTGGCGTGACGTCATGAGCGCTCACAACACTCGCTGCTGGTGGCAGGCCAACAAGCAATGACCACATAGAGTGTTGGCCATGACTTGCTGGAGACTGGTGGGGCCTGGAGCGCACTTGACTCACTTGTGGCCAGCCAGCCAGCACAGCGTACGTTTGAGTAATGACCAGGACCCACTAGTGCCGCCTGGAGGGCACACGACTCAGCGGTGGATAGAGTACCGGCGAAAGCTGCGAAAACTATGTGTAACGTTCCGGTATACTTATGATTTGTTGAATTAAGACATCTTCGCGCAAACTAAGAAAGCTCTGAGCGCCTTTGAGAAGCCATGTACCACATGTTGGCTAGTATACATGACTCACTGGTGGTGGGCGTGGCCTTGAGGATGATGACCAGGCTGCCGTCCTTGCCCAGCGACGACAGCACCTGCGCGAGGGGGGCCACGTCCTCAAATGCGATGCGGGGGCTGGACAGGCCAAACTGGGCCGATTGCTCTGTGGGCGCGAGAACAAAGAAGAAGAGGCTCAAGAACCATGGGGTGGGAGCAAGGGGCATAAGGACAGGAAGAACAACAGCAGGCAGCAGGAGTGAGGTATAAAGAGAAAGGTGCAAGGTTAGGAGGCCCACGATTAGGAGGCGCACGGACAAGAGGCACACGAGCAATGGTGCATGAAGGAAAGAAAAAGCACAGGGGTGGGAAAGCAGGGCCGGGCAGGAAGAAACGCGGGTGAGCAAACAGGAACAGAGACACGGCGAGAAAAGAAAGAAGGGCAGGGCAGGACATCTGAAACAGGGCAGGGCGGCCAGGGGAGGAGCGATTTGAGAAAGCACCGATGGATGGGGAAGGGGAAGGGGAAGGGGAAGGGGAAGGGGAAGGGGAAGGGGAAGGGGAAGGGGAAGGGGAAGGGGAAGGGGAAGGGGAAGGGGAAGGGGAAGGGGAAGGGGAAGGGAAGGGGAAGGGGAAGGGGAAGGGAAGGGGAAGGGGAAGGGAAGGGGAAGGGGAAGGGGAAGGGGAAGGGGAAGGGAAGGGGAAGGGAAGGGAAGGGGAAGGGGAAGGGGAAGGGGAAGGGGAAGGGGAAGGGGAAGGGAAGGGGAAGGGGAAGGGGAAGGGGAAGGGGAAGGGGAAGGGAAGGGAAGGGGAAGGGGAAGGGGAAGGGAAGGGGAAGGGGAAGGGGAAGGGGAAGGGGAAGGGAAGGGGAAGGGGAAGGGGAAGGGGAAGGGGAAGGGGAAGGGGAAGGGGAAGGGGAAGGGGAAGGGGAAGGGAAGGGGAAGGGGAAGGGGAAGGGGAAGGGAAGGGGAAGGGGAAGGGGAAGGGGAAGGGGAAGGGGAAGGGGAAGGGGAAGGGGAAGGGGAAGGGGAAGGGGAAGGGGAAGGGGAAGGGAAGGGGAAGGGGAAGGGGAAGGGGAAGGGGAAGGGGAAGGGGAAGGGGAAGGGAAGGGGAAGGGGAAGGGGAAGGGGAAGGGGAAGGGGAAGGGAAGGGGAAGGGGAAGGGAAGGGGAAGGGGAAGGGGAAGGGGAAGGGGAAGGGGAAGGGGAAGGGGAAGGGGAAGGGGAAGGGAAGGGAAGGGGAAGGGGAAGGGGAAGGGGAAGGGGAAGGGGAAGGGGAAGGGGAAGGGGAAGGGGAAGGGGAAGGGGAAGGGGAAGGGGAAGGGGAAGGGGAAGGGGAAGGGGAAGGGGAAGGGGAAGGGGAAGGGGAAGGGGAAGGGGAAGGGGAAGGGGAAGGGGAAGGGGAAGGGAAGGGGAAGGGGAAGGGAAGGGGAAGGGGAAGGGGAAGGGAAGGGGAAGGGGAAGGGAAGGGGAAGGGGAAGGGGAAGGGGAAGGGGAAGGGGAAGGGGAAGGGAAGGGGAAGGGGAAGGGGAAGGGAAGGGGAAGGGGAAGGGGAAGGGGAAGGGGAAGGGGAAGGGAAGGGGAAGGGGAAGGGAAGGGGAAGGGGAAGGGAAGGGGAAGGGGAAGGGGAAGGGGAAGGGGAAGGGGAAGGGGAAGGGAAGGGGAAGGGGAAGGGGAAGGGGAAGGGAAGGGGAAGGGGAAGGGGAAGGGGAAGGGGAAGGGGAAGGGGAAGGGGAAGGGGAAGGGGAAGGGGAAGGGGAAGGGGAAGGGGAAGGGGAAGGGGAAGGGGAAGGGAAGGGGAAGGGGAAGGGGAAGGGGAAGGGAAGGGGAAGGGGAAGGGGAAGGGAAGGGAAGGGGAAGGGGAAGGGGAAGGGGAAGGGGAAGGGGAAGGGGAAAGGCAGTTGTATACACAGGAGCCAAGGGTACACATTGATCTACTATGAACAAGGCAAACCGCGAGAGTCATAAACACAACGGCTGACGCGTAACCAACCGCCCTCCTGATGTATCACCTGGCGAACCTGACAGGGATCCCGGCTCGTTCTTGAAAGTATGCATAAATAATTCCTGTCAAGTAAATAGCGATCGGGCTACATACAATCGTGGCATGGACATAGAAACCAAATAGAAGGAAAATCACTTTCCCAGCCGTGCGCGTACCGAGCCGAAGAACATTCTTGCCGAACCGCATCTCCACCTGAAGCTTGTAGAAGTAGGACACGCCTGGTTCCAGGGACTCGGCGTCCGCAAAATCCACCACCAGGTGCAGGGAGTCCCCCTTGATGCCTCCTTTGGCGAGGCAAACCGTCATGTGCCACTTATGGCCCGCGCACGGAAAAGGGGATGAGGATAGTTTTCTCATCTGGCCTTCAGCACGCAGGTCCTCGCTGTACTGAGCGAAATTGCGGAGTGTCCACTTGACATCTGAATGGATGAAAGATGGGCATGCCATGGAAACCACGGCAATTGTGAGATATTGCCAGGAAAATGGCTGCCCCGTGCAGTAATTGCAAACGATCATTTCTCGCAATGCCCCACCTGATCCTTGGCCCGAGGGTGGAAGTTGCCGGTCGTTCATTTTCGAGATGCTGGGGTAAACTTCGGACAGCGCGGAGGTCTGCTTGTACTGCGGCAGGTTCTGCCGAGAGCACATCAATCCCATACTACCTCTGTCGTGAGAAAAGAGCGAAACACGAGAAGGGCATCGAAAAATGTGCACTTAGAAAGGCCGCGCAGTAGAGCAATCAATGGACTCGCTACGCTTAGCAGAGCCACCACAGAAGAGGAAGATGTAGGGCGCAATCGAGTGCTGTTTCAGAGAATCGGAGTCCGGATCGTCAACCTCAGCTCGCCTGCCGGATCACGAGCATACGAGTGAAGCAATATGGTCTAAATAATCTCTTTGCCTTCCTCGGGATGACCTACCTTATTCCATTACATCAACGAGGCCCCACCGATCAAGCCACACGAACGAGGAGAACCAGGATTTATTATAGAACGCAACGAAAAGGAATCGTGAACGGGGCGCTTTTCCCAACGCGAACAGCTCGATGGTCTTGGCAGCGAATGGTGGGAATTGCCGCAGCACTTTCTGGCCGTAGCGGGGGAGCGACTTGACGAGGGGCTTGGGCGGAGAATTCGAGCAATCACGGGCGAGGCGGCAGATGGTGAATGATCGGCTGATTGAACGCCCGTGCATGACACTGATCACTGAACCAGGCGGTCGCGAGCGTTCGCCTGGCTTTGCTTGTCATTGTCACACGTGTCCTGTGTAACTTTGAATGTTGCAACTTGCCGCGGAAAGTTCAGCGGCTTTTCACCGCAACAACCTGAGTCAGGCCACCCTTGCGCGGCGCAAACAGCAGTATGACAGCCTGCAGTGCCCGATTTCGCGCGTCTGATGTGGCGCCAAATGATGGACTGGGAGGGGATCAACGCGCGGAAACTCATCATGCAGGCATCATGCAAAATTTGGCGCCCGAAAATTTCGTGGCCTTGCGCAAGTACCCGTGGTTGCGGGTCAGTTGCCAGCCCAAGGATGCGAAGGTTTGATCGCTCTTGCATTAGGTATCGACGACACTAACGTAAGTACCTGAGCTTATTACAATAACTTGTCCACAATACGGCGTTGCTCTTTTGGCCAACGAATTCGTTAAATACACATAGCTCCGTTGGCCGAGGAGGTCGCATTTCTTTTTCTGATCAGTTCCTTTCCCGGGCACGAAGTTTGCACCTTACATTTGCCAGAAACGACGGCGAAACCCGGACATCGACCTCAGCATTTAAACACGACCTTCTGTATGGATGCCGAAATGCTAGGAGGGTAATACAGACGGCTTGCCCTGGCACCAGTTGCAATTGTCTGTTCGTCCACCATGCTGCCTGACATGAGCATCCCTGGTCTAGGGGAAAGTCGGGTAAAAGAAGTCGCATTACCCGTTACTGTTCCAGAGGGGAGTGAATGCTGCACATTCGTCTCAGTCGCGACGCTTTGCCGTCTGTTCGCAATAGCAAAAGCTGATGGGCACGAACTTGCACTTCACGGATCGGGAAACCTGCTTCTTCCCGTAAGCGTCAACCGAGGCCAGGATATTGGGTTTTTCGTTCCCCTTGGACGGTATACCATCTGGAGAATCGAGCCAGCTTCTGGAGGGCAGTCTCCCGAGGGTATTCGCGGGTTTTCTCAACTGGTGAGTGTCACATCCTGCCATTCGAGCATTCGGGGAAAATGCTTACAGTTCGTCAATGAAGCACGTTCGCTGCTTTGCGAGTCACAACTCCATAACATAAGCACAAATGATAAAATTGGAACTAAGCTAGTAAGCTAGACGATGTTCTGAATAATTGGATGGAATATGTGACCCCAGGGTTAGCCACTGCTGGTGTCACTGCTCATGTCTGCACACGCTGCACATGCTGTACATGCTGTCATTGCTGTTTTATTTCTGCTTAATATAAAGCATTATCTGTTCGCCTCATCAGTCAGAGAGAAGCCACTGTCTGGGCTTCTTTAGACCCCATCTTCAGCGGCACGGAAACCATGTACATTTTCCGTTTCCTGCCCATACTTCTGCATTGAAGGCTACAGCAGCGATTTTTGGTTGCGCCATTTCTGATCGGGATATTCCCCTTCTGTGAAATTCCCCTTCTGATTTGTGACACTGTCAAATGATTGCCATGTTGGCAAATATAATGGGGAAGAGTTATCCCTTGACAATAATGCTCTTGGCGGTGCTTTGTTGGGGGTGCAGTATGTGCATCAGTTTACCTTGTCCCTCTTGCATGTCATGTGCCATGTCTTTCTTTCTGTGCCAATGTCCTTGGCTCATCCACCCTTTAGTCATCGTCGCCCCTTATGCTATTCTTGGTCCTTGGTCCTCGGTCCTTGGTCCTTGGTCCTCGGTCCTTGGTCCTTGGTCCTTGGTCCTTGGTCCTTGGTCCTTGGTCCTTGGTCCTTGGTCCTCGGTCCTTGGTCCTTGGTCCTTGGTCCTTGGTCCTCGGTCCTTGGTCCTTGGTCCTTGGTCCTTGGTCCTTGGTCCTTGGTCCTTGGTCCTTGGTCCTTGGTCCTTGGTCCTCGGTCCTCGGTCCTTGGTCCTTGGTCCTTGGTCCTTGGTACTTGGTCCTTGGTCCTTGGTCCTCGGTCCTCGGTCCTCGGTCCTCGGTCCTTGGTCCTTGGTCCTTGGTCCTCGGTCCTTGGTCCTTGGTCCTCGGTCCTTGGTCCTTGGTCCTTGGTCCTTGGTCCTTGGTCCTTGGTCCTTGGCCCTCGGTCCTTGGTCCTTGGTCCTTGGTCCTTGGTCCTTGGCCCTCGGTCCTTGGTCCTTGGTCCTTGGTCCTTGGTCCTTGGTCCTTGGTCCTTGGTCCTCGGTCCTTGGTCCTTGGTCCTTGGTCCTTGGCCCTCGGTCCTTGGTCCTTGGTCCTTGGTCCTTGGTCCTTGGTCCTTGGTCCTTGGCCCTCGGTCCTTGGTCCTTGGTCCTTGGTCCTTGGTCCTTGGTCCTTGGTCCTTGGTCCTTGGTCCTTGGTCCTTGGTCCTCGGTCCTCGGTCCTTGGTCCTTGGTCCTTGGTCCTTGGTCCTTGGTCCTTGGTCCTTGGTCCTCGGTCCTTGGTCCTTGGTCCTTGGTCCTTGGCCCTCGGTCCTTGGTCCTTGGTCCTTGGTCCTTGGTCCTTGGTCCTTGGTCCTTGGTCCTTGGTCCTTGGTCCTTGGTCCTTGGTCCTTGGTCCTTGGTCCTTGGTCCTTGGTCCTTGGTCCTTGGTCCTTGGTCCTTGGTCCTTGGTCCTTGGTCCTTGGTCCTCGGTCCTTGGTCCTTGGTCCTTGGTCCTTGGTCCTTGGTCCTTGGTCCTTGGTCCTTGGTCCTTGGTCCTTGGTCCTTGGTCCTTGGTCCTTGGTCCTTGGTCCTTGGTCCTTGGTCCTTGGTCCTTGGTCCTTGGTCCTTGGTCCTTGGTCCTTGGTCCTGTAGATCTGCACTTATCCCTCTCCTCCGCTCATCCACCCTTACTCACTCATCGCACTTCTTCCCTCTGGACCGCTTCCCTCCACCCCTCGAATCCTTTTCTTGGCCCCATCCCCTTTTACCCCCTACGCAGCGAGGCCTGACCCTGGCCCTCGTCCCGCAGCCGCCTCCTACCACCTCCACGCCTCCAGACCACGGCCACACAGGCCACACCCGGCACCAGCTGTCCCCCCTGGAGATGGTCGCCAACATCCCCACGCTGGGCGTGGACACGCTCTCCCGCCTCCCCATCATCACACGCGTGCAGCTGCGCCAGTCGCGCCTGCTGCGCGCCGCCGTGGACGAGTCCCTGTTGCGGGTGACGGAAATATTCGCAGAGGACCCGCCGGTGCACTTTGCCTTCCGTGAACGGCGCGCCGACATGGTCCACGCCCGCGTCCGCGACGCTCTCGTCTTCCTCGCGGGGAAGTGCCCCGACCTGACCACGCTGTCGACCGTAACCAGACAGACCCGAGAGGCGGAATGTCAGCCCGACTGTTGGGACTGGATGTCCCTTATCGAGTGTGGGGAGCGGCTCGACTGGACCAAACCCGTCTGGTGCCTGAACGACCGCACGCTGGCAACGGTCGCCGCCAAGTGCCCGCGGCTGCGCCACGTGGACGTGCGCGTGGCTTTCTTTCACGACGACGGGAACATGCTGAACTGTCTGCCGGGGCAGGTGTCAGACGCCGGAATTATCGCGCTGGCTGAGAACTGCCCGGACCTGCGGTATCTGAACGCGGTGGGGCTGCCCGTTACGGACAAGGCGGTCGCTGAGCTGGCGACCCACTGCCCCAATCTAGAGACGCTGATGATCGGGAAGACAAGCGAGGTCGATTACATCACGGAGCGGACGCGCGGTGCCGGCGTGACGTCGTTAGGAATCAGCCTCCTGGCGCAGGGATGCCCCCGGCTCAAGAAGCTGGACGTGGCAGGGTGGGGGATGGAGGATTGCGCGCTGAGAGCGCTCGAGGGCTGCAGGGAGCTGGAGTACCTTGATATCAGCGGCAGTACAGACATCAGTGACGACGGGCTCTTGAACTTCCTCGAGAGTGCCTCGCATCTGCAGACGCTGAACTTGTCAGGATGTATTGGCATAACGGACGCATCTGTGGAGGTACTTGTGGAAATCGACCGGAACGAGATGCGGGAGCTCTACCTGAGCGGGTGTAGTAAAATGACGGATGCCGGCATTGCAGTCATTGCGGCCAGCTGCCCCGAGCTCCGGCGCTTGCGGCTGAATCGCTGCGGCGTGACGGACAGCAGTGTCATGGCGGTGGCGCGGCACTGCCCGCAGTTGGATTGCTTGGATCTGGGTGGATGCTCCGCGATCACGGATGCCAGTATTTCCAGGCTGGCGAGGAGGTGCCCTGCGCTGCAGCAGCTGGGCCTTGCATTTTGCAGAAGCCTAACGGATGCCAGCTTGAAGGTGGTGGCGCAGCGCTGTGCGAGACTGTCCGTGTTAAATGTCTATTGTTGTGAGCAAGTCACCTCACAAAGTCTAGACCTGCTCAGGGCAGCGGGTTGCTCTATTTTTGCGGTCAGGAATTCTTTTCGAACATACAGCGATGAATCAGAATACAGCGATGATTAGTCGTTCAGATCTCAATTTTGTAACTGATTTGTAGCCCACTCATCATAGGGGTTAATGCGACCCTGTTTTATAATCCCTGAAGCTTGTATGTGAACATGTTTGGGTCACGTCACAGCTAATGCATCGTGCATCAATTCATTACATGTAGTGCAGATGTTACCCTCCCCTCCCCCCCCCCCCCCCCCCTCTTCTTTATATTACCATAATCTTTTTTATTGGTCTTGCTGCCGATTTTCCGCCAAAAATCGACTTGGAGCCGATGCATCAGCCCCTAGCTTCTCGGGGGACTAAATGCTGCGAAAACTATTGAGAATTTGGAAAAGTTTAGCTGAGAAGATCGAAAGTTTCTTCGTGCACTGATGCTAGCGTTTGCATACTTTTGACCAAGTTACAGAGGCGTTCTGGCCGGTCAAAGTAGAAGGGGTCAGGGTACTTTTTCACGTACAATGTGCATTTTGGAAAACGACGACCTGGCCATGGCGGCTTAATTAATTAATTAAACTCGTGCTCCCGTTGGGGAGTCACGGAGCACCGAAGTGCTTTTAATCCCTGTGTGGGCACTACAGGAGAAAGGGCAGAGACCCCCCAGTCTCCTTCATGCCAAAGGCATGCCACAGCTGCATTCGGGCGCGCTAGCTAAAAGGACAGGCTACCGATCCGGCAAACTGTGGGTGCAACAAGACCCATGTAAGCGTGGCATAACAAGTAGCGTGGGCAAGTAATCTGAACATAGCCAGGGCGTAGCATGGCTGTACTAGAACTAGGCTAAGGCTATGGCGGGTTGTGTACCGTGCGTTGGCGGCACGTGACTAGGTATGTTGGCACAGCTAGGCAAACATTCTACTTGCATGGCTGCCTTAGCGGCAGTGACTCCAATGGTTACAGGCTGGGGCTATAGCTATACTAGCCCGCTGGGGACGTCCACATCTTGTGGTTGATCATCAGGTCCCCGCCCCTCCAGTACACCTTGGGCTTCTGTGGGTCCTGCTTATGGCGGAGGTATTCCGGCCACAGGTTGCGTCGCTGCTGCTGCTGAGCGGGGGTCAGGTCGTCATCCAGCGTCCAGGTGAGGTCGTGCAACCGCTTGCGACGAGAGAGGAACCGCTGCTTATCCTCAGGGGAGGGGAAGGTGAGCAGGACTGGTGGGGGAGCCGCCTTGTCCCGTGAGTGGGGAAGGCGGTGGCACCCACGCAGTTCTACCTCACGTACCAGGCCCATGAGGGTAAGAAGCTGGTTATTGAGCTCGTCAGCAAGGGAGGTTGACGTCTCACCTGGCTTCTGGGGGAAGCGACGTAGCACCACTCGGCACTCGCGGCGAGCGCGATCGGTGACCTCCCGTTGCTGGGCCTGGCGGTGGTCCTCCAGCTCCTGAAGCTTCGTGGCGATGGCGTCGGTGGTTGAGGCGGTCGCTGACCGCAGCAGGTCCGCATAGGAGAGCGGCGGGAGGTCACCAGCATCCTGCCGGGGTGGCTGGGAGGCAATGGTGGCCATCTGCTCCGCTAGCTTTGGGAGGTCTGTGTGGCCAGGGCCTCGGTGTGCCGGGCGGTAATGGCCTCAAGCTTCTTCATGAGCACTGACGCCGCACTTGCCCTCCACCTGGTTAAGGCGAGAGACAAGTGCAGCATGCGTTTCCGAAGCCTGCGCCGCGGTGTGTAGCGCCGTGAACTGGGGTTGTAGCTTTAAGCTTGTGGACGACCTTGGTTTCCACGTTGGAGACCCGGGCCTCGACCGTGTTGAGCGTGGTGTTCAGCGAGGTCATCTTCTCGGCCAGCGGCCAGGTCACGTGCTCCTCCAGCACTGCGCGGATGTCATCCTTGCAGAGGGAGGGAGACGATGGGGCTGCGCCGGCTGTGCGGGGGCTGGGGCGCTGAGCGCTCTGCTGATGTCGCCGAGGCTGCGCTGGTAGTAGCTGGTCAAGATAACCAGGCGTTGGCGGTGTTTGTCAAATTTATAGAGCCAGGACGTGTCGCGGTAGTCGATAGCCGCCCCCCCTCTCGTGTCACATATAGAGCTTCCGTTCCTGTACGAGGAACTGGACAACCTCGACGCATTCCTGCGGCGACAGCTGCTGCCACGCGAGGAGGGAGAACCGTCGGTCGCCGGGCAAGAATAGGCTCCATTTGTGGCGATCGTGGCACGGTTTCTAATTGGGCTCAGGCGAGGCGCTTGGCGATGGGTCTGCTGGCGGGGGGTTGGCGAGCCCATGCAGCAGGCTGCTGGGCAAGGACGATGGCGAGAGGGTTGGGCTGGGAGCCGGTAAGCTCCTTTTCCAAACCCCGTTTTGCTTTAGGGGTCGTCATATAGCTGCTTGTCACGTGATAACTTTGGCAATACTGCGTAACTTTCAGCCGTAACCGATTATACTGGCGTGTGCGTCTCAAAAAAGCGCATCGAATGCAAGTGGTCTGACCGAATTTGGGGCTCAGGTGCAAAAGATCTGAACTCCGCCGTCAGCCATACCGCCGTCAGCCATGTCGTCGGCGCGGGTTCATGGCGGCTTGGGCTCACTCAGCCACCGCCCGACCTCTTTCTCCTCGATGGCTCTCGAGTCCAGTACCGGGACCGCGTCAAGTTGCATGCTGGGTAGCTTACTCCCCAGCTGCGAGGCCGATGTGGACCACCGTATCTGTTCGGTGCTGCCCCTTGGCGCAAGCTCTACAAACAGGTCGTGGACCGGCTGGATCGCCTAGTATCTCCGCACATCTGAACCCTGTGATGCCAGATCTCCGGTCTGCGGCCGTTCCGAGCTTGGCACCGTGGATTCGTTGTCCACATCATCGCGTCGCTGCAGCAACACGATGTTTTCTGGCATGCGCGGGCTTTTGGTTCGATCCGCCGCACATTTGAAAGTGCTGTCCTCGATCCGGAGTTTTGCCTTTGCGCGTGTGCAGTTCTTGGACGTTAGGAATCATGGCATGGCTAACGTAATGACTGACTAGCTAGACCTTTTCAGTGGTTTTCAATTTGCGGGTATTTCCTCGTAAATGGTGGGAGAGCGATCGCAGCAATGGTGCTCACCACTAGACACTCCCGGCCAGTTAGGCTCGAAACACACGCCCTGATCAAGCAAGCTGTTTACGGCCCCACCGTCTAGGTCATCTAGTCGCTCTACACGTAAAAAAAAAAAAATAATTATAACATGACTCCGTTGGGAGATCATGTAGCACATATTCCCTTGCTGGATGGACTCTACACGTAAGCCGGAGCCATAATTCCAATGCACAAAGGCTACACATTTCCATCACCATTCATATTCATCATCCTGAACGACTCGAACACTCGGACAAGATAACGGCAGGCTCGAGCTACCATGGTCCGGATTCTCCCAATTTCTGGCTTGCGCTGGTTGTCTCCTTGGTATCTCCCTCGCCTGGCACACTTAAAGCCAATACAGGTCCCTGTGGCGCAAGCCCCTCAGTGGGCAAGGTACGTAGAGAAACAGGACCTGTTCAAGGTCCTGGTCCTCCCTGTTCTCACGTACGGGGCCGAGACGTGGACCCTCACAGCCGACCTTGCCAGATCGAAAGCTGGACGGCGCGGTCCGTACCAACATATTATGCTGCGGTCCATTTTTCACATAGGATACGCTGCTCATGTCCGCAGTGAGGACTTGTACCTTGGCATGCCATACATCACCAGCACCATTAAGCAGCGGCGCCTGCAGCTAGTCCTAGGGCACTTAGCTCGCACCAACCAGGTCGACAGATTACGTGGCCCCCCCGCAGAACTGCGCCCTGGCAGCTCAGCCTGGCCGGCACCTCCTCACGTGGGCCGGCCCAGTAAGTTTAGACGCCGGCCGCAAGGCCCGCACCTTCAAAGAATGTTCAGCTAGTACAGGACATGGGGGGGCTAGGCCTCTCCGTGATTTGGAACTAACCCAACAAGATGATGGACAAGGCCAAGTGGGCCCAGGTCATAGAGGACAAAGCACCCCCTCCCGTGGGGAAGCACCCGCGTGTTTGCAAACGCGGGAAGCACGCTAGGCAGGACCCCTAGGGTAGAGAGCTTCGATATGACAGAGTTGACTTGATGTTGTAGATAGTCCTTAGACTGGTAGGATTGCGCAGTGTACCCAACTAATTAATTAATTAATTAGACTCGTGCTTCCGTTGGGGAGTCACGGATGTACCCAATGATCCATCCATCCATCCATCCATCCACCCATCCATCCATCCATCCATCCATCCATCCATCCATCCATCCATCCATCCATCCATCCATCCATCCATCCATCCATCCATCCATCCATCCATCCATCCATCCATCCATCCATCCATCCATCCATCCATCCATCCATCCATCCATCCATCCATCCATCCATCCATCCATCCATCCATCCATCCATCCATCCATCCATCCATCCATCCATCCATCCATCCATCCATCCATCCATATCCATCCATCCATCCATCCATCCATCCATCCATCCATCCATCCATCCATCCATCCATCCATCCATCCATCCATCCATCCATCCATCCATCCATCCATCCATCCATCCATCCATCCATCCATCCATCCATCCATCCATCCATCCATCCATCCATCCATCCATCCATCCATCCATCCATCCATCCATCCATCCATCCATCCATCCATCCATCCATCCATCCATCCATCCATCCATCCATCCATCCATCCATCCATCCATCCATCCATCCATCCATCCATCCATCCATCCATCCATCCATCCATCCATCCATCCATCCATCCATCCATCCATCCATCCATCCATCCATCCATCCATCCATCCATCCATCCATCCATCCATCCATCCATCCATCCATCCATCCATCCATCCATCCATCCATCCATCCATCCATCCATCCATCCATCCATCCATCCATCCATCCATCCATCCATCCATCCATCCATCCATCCATCCATCCATCCATCCATCCATCCATCCATCCATCCATCCATCCATCCATCCATCCATCCATCCATCCATCCATCCATCCATCCATCCATCCATCCATCCATCCATCCATCCATCCATCCATCCATCCATCCATCCATCCATCCATCCATCCATCCATCCATCCATCCATCCATCCATCCATCCATCCATCCATCCATCCATCCATCCATCCATCCATCCATCCATCCATCCATCCATCCATCCATCCATCCATCCATCCATCCATCCATCCATCCATCCATCCATCCATCCATCCATCCATCCATCCATCCATCCATCCATCCATCCATCCATCCATCCATCCATCCATCCATCCATCCATCCATCCATCCATCCATCCATCCATCCATCCATCCATCCATCCATCCATCCATCCATCCATCCATCCATCCATCCATCCATCCATCCATCCATCCATCCATCCATCCATCCATCCATCCATCCATCCATCCATCCATCCATCCATCCATCCATCCATCCATCCATCCATCCATCCATCCAGTGGCAGGGCTGCGTGCTGTCGCCCTACCTGTTCATTATTGTTGTCGAATACGTAATGATTCAGGCGCGCAAGCGATTTGCCCGCATCGTGGGCAGGGAACCAGGAGTGCAGGTTGCTAACAAATTCTGGCATGGCGGTGCGGACACGGAGATTCGGCTAGCAGACATCATTTACGCAGACGACACCACCCTCTTCGAGGACACTGAGCACGTGCAGACATGGCTTGACTGCCTGGCTCTCGAGGCCCGTGCAGTGGGGCTTGAGGTCAGCAAGAAGACAGAGGCCCTGGCGGTTGGGCTCACCAACCAACCGCCGCCCCTCTATCTCCTAGACGGCTCTCGAGTCCTGTATCGGGACCGCGTTAAGCTGCTGGGCAGCCTGCTCCCCAGCTGCGAGGTGGCTGTGGACCATCGCATCTCCCTCGCCTGGCACGCTTTACGCCAGTACCGGGCCCTGTGGCGCAAGCCCCTGGGCAAGATCGAGAAACAGGACCTGTTCAAGGTCCTCGTCCTTCCTGTTCTCCCGTATGGCGCCGAGACGTGGACCCTCACCGCCGACCTGGCCCGCAAGCTGGACGGCGCGGTCACCAGCATGCTGCGTTCCATTTTCAGAGTAGGATATGCTGCTCATGTCCGCAATGAGGACCTGTACCAGGGCATGCCCTATATCACCAGCACCATTAAGCAACGCCGCCTTCAGCTAGTAGGGCACCTACTAGCTCGCACCAACCAGGTAGACACCTCACGTGGCCCCCCCGCAGGTCTGCGACCAGCCCAGCCTGGCCGGCATCTCCTGACGTGGGCTGGGCCCAGTGATGTTAGACGCCGCAAGGCCCGCACCTTCAAAGAACAGCTAGTAGAGGACATGGGGGGCCTAGGCCTCTCCGTGATTTGGAAGAAGATGATGGACAAGGCCAAGTGGGCCCAGGTCATAGAGGACAACGAGCCCCCCCCAGTGGGGAAGCGCCCGCGTGTGCAATCCCGCGGGAGGCACGCCAGATAGCTCCCCCTAGGGCAGCGAGCGGCTGCCTAGATAGATGTTGTAGTTAGAATGCTGTTAGATAGATGTAGTATGTAGCCAATGTAGATAGATTAGACCGGTAGGAATGTTTGCACCCATCCATCCATCCATCCATCGGGGTTAATGCTCCGTGACTCCCCAACGGGAGCACGAGTCTAATTATAATTAATCAATCCATCCATCCATCCATCCATCCATCCATCCATCCATCCATCCATCCATCCATCCATCCATCCATCCATCCATCCATCCATCCATCCATCCATCCATCCATCCATCCATCCATCCATCCATCCATCCATCCATCCATCCATCCATCCATCCATCCATCCATCCATCCATCCATCCATCCATCCATCCATCCATCCATCCATCCATCCATCCATCCATCCATCCATCCATCCATCCATCCATCCATCCATCCATCCATCCATCCATCCATCCATCCATCCATCCATCCATCCATCCATCCATCCATCCATCCATCCATCCATCCATCCATCCATCCATCCATCCATCCATCCATCCATCCATCCATCCATCCATCCATCCATCCATCCATCCATCCATCCATCCATCCATCCATCCATCCATCCATCCATCCATCCATCCATCCATCCATCCATCCATCCATCCATCCATCCATCCATCCATCCATCCATCCATCCATCCATCCATCCATCCATCCATCCATCCATCCATCCATCCATCCATCCATCCATCCATCCATCCATCCATCCATCCATCCATCCATCCATCCATCCATCCATCCATCCATCCATCCATCCATCCATCCATCCATCCATCCATCCATCCATCCATCCATCCATCCATCCATCCATCCATCCATCCATCCATCCATCCATCCATCCATCCATCCATCCATCCATCCATCCATCCATCCATCCATCCATCCATCCATCCATCCATCCATCCATCCATCCATCCATCCATCCATCCATCCATCCATCCATCCATCCATCCATCCATCCATCCATCCATCCATCCATCCATCCATCCATCCATCCATCCATCCATCCATCCATCCATCCATCCATCCATCCATCCATCCATCCATCCATCCATCCATCCATCCATCCATCCATCCATCCATCCATCCATCCATATCCATCCATCCATCCATCCATCCATCCATCCATCCATCCATCCATCCATCCATCCATCCATCCATCCATCCATCCATCCATCCATCCATCCATCCATCCATGATCCATCCATCCATCCATCCATCCATCCATCCATCCATCCATCCATCCATCCATCCATATGTAGCAGTAGTGTAGACTAGAAAGCTTAGTGACGTGGCCATGTTTGCCTACGTGACGGGCCCACACCCGCCCTTGCAGTAGCCGTAGCAATCGAGTCATGCTTTGCCCATGCAGGGAGTTACTCTCTGCTGAGAGGCCATGTGTACCCCAGCTATAGCCTAGCCACATACCTTCCCCCCATATGTCATGCAGGCCTTCTAGGCCCTCTCCTCAAGCCCCCCCTGGGTGCCTGTGCTTGTTTAGGAGGCATGAACCACCATGGAGGTGCAGGTGCACCTAGTGCACCCAGAGCAGGTGATAGTTGTACATCCTACACCTGCAGGTTGTCGCCCTGATTGTATTACAAACCCATAGATGCCCCTTTCTCAGGGCTATGTGTTACATATGCTCCCCACGGAGCTATGATTTTAATTAAGGGGAATTAATCCATCCATCCATCCATCCATCCATCCATCCATCCATCCACCCACCCACCCACCCACCCACCCACCCACCCACCCACCCACCCACCCACCCACCCACTCACCCACCCACCCACCCACCCACCCACCCACCCACCCACCCACCCACCCACCCACCCACCCACCCACCCACCCACCCACCCACCCACCCACCCACCCACCCACCCACCCACCCACCCACCCACCCACCCACCCACCACCCACCCACCCACCCACCCACCCACCACCCACCCACCCACCACCCACCCACCCACCCACCACCCACCCACCCACCCACCCACCCACCCACCCACCCACCCACCCACCCACCCACCCACCCACCCACCCACCCACCCACCCACCCACCCACCCACCCACCCACCCACCCACCCACCCACCCACCCACCCACCCACCCACCCGGCCACCCACCCGGCCACCCACCCGGCCACCCACCCACCCACCCACCCACCCACCCACCCACCCACCCACCCACCCACCCACCCACCCACCCACCACCCACCCACCCACCCACCCACCCACCCACCCACCCACCCACCCACCCACCCACCCACCCACCCACCCACCCCCACCCACCCACCCACCCACCCACCCACCCACCCACCCACCCACCCACCCACCCACCCACCCACCCACCCACCCACCCAGCCATCCATCCATCCATCCATCCATCCATCCATCCATCCATCCATCCATCCATCCATCCATCCATCCATCCATCCATCCATCGCGGATAATGCTCCGTGACTCCCCAACGGGAGCACGAGTCAAATCAATTAATTAATTAATAACAATCTTCCACTCCATTGTGCCTTTCCACTGTTCCGCGGACCCGCGACCATGCTTTTGCCTAGCTTTGCGTGAAACTTTGAAATCGGAAATGCAAAGCCATTTTTTCACCGACTGTGGGCACGCCGCACGCGTGCATGCCAGAAGTTCAAATAAGTTTCATAAATATCCTCCCAACAAGATATTTGTCTGCTGATCTAATGCACAATTATAGTTGTCTTTTTGAAAAATTAAACTTAAAAGTTGTTTTATGACACAATTTACCATGTAATCGCGAGATTCAGGACCGAAGGTCTCTGGTCTGACCTCCGCCAAGCTTAGCTTGGCGGACGAAAAAAAAGAGCAGTGGGAATGCGTAAATTCTCCATGCCCACCTCCACCAAATGACGGTCTCCATTGGCACTTCCATAACATATACCGTAAGGCGACTGAGGGACTGTAAATTTCAAGAAAGTTGGGATCGAGGGCTTAATTGCGACACCCACACCTTAGAGCTTGCCTAGGCCATTGATCCACTCCTGGGCGACCTGCGGCACGCCTGGCTTGGCAGACCCTGCCTTCTGCAACGGCAAGGACAGCCAATAGGTCCGCACAATATCCGCCGGAATAACGCACCGCGAGACACCAGGGATGGCCATGATGCGCCGCACATACTGCCACAGGTTCGGGTATCCCTCCTGGATGCTCTTCCCCCCGATCTTGAACGCCCAGCGGTATGCGATGTCAAAGCGGATGAGCGTTGCAAAAAAGACCAAGTCCACGTAGCGCACGGCGTCACCCATCAGGAAGGGTTGGCCAGCCAGCTTGGCATCATACTCTGCCAACTTGGCGAACAGCTCGTTCGTGAACTGGTTGTGCTGCGCCTGGTCGGGGCTGCTGTTGATCTTGTACACGGCCGAGTTGACGTTGTCGTGGATCTCCTTGCACAGCGCGTTGTGGGTGTCCTCGGAACCGGCCGGGTAGAGGTCGATGTTCTGGTTACGGACGCGCAGCGGTGCCATCGCGCGGCACAAGGCGCGGCCCAATTCCATGCTGTCATTTGATACGATGCGCTTGTCCTTGGTGTCGTACAGGATGGGCACGGTCACGCGGCCCGTGTAGCTGTCCCCGTAGACCTGTCGAGGGCCGGAGAGTTGACACGTGGGAGGGCAAAGGGGTGTTATAGATAATCCTTCAATGGTCCTTGTGCTGAACGATGTGGCCAGGAATAATTTTGACAATGGTAACTGAACCTTGCGTAGCTAATCCTTACGGACACGTGTCGAGTAAGGGCGTGGTTCCAGTCTAAGTAACCGGTGGCGGAACTAGCTCAAAGAGCGCAAAAGTTAGTAAGGTTGACAGGTGCAAGAAGTGATTGAGGGCGCCCAACCCCCAGCTTGCAAACAGCCAGAGGAGGACATTGTTTGCAAGCCATACCATGTGGCCATGCTTGCAAGCCATATCATATGCAATCATGCGTCAACGACCGGGGGCGGGATCCAAGTGAATAACAAACACACATCCGTCACAGTTCTCCACACGTAAAGAAAACTTATGACACCAGCATATGAAAGCACTATTTGTCAACCTAATACGTTCTAGTTGGGGAATGCTACTTACACAGAATCATGCAGGCGCTACCGATCCAGACGACAGCAATTTCATCCACAGAGTAGTATCAGGTTGAACTACTGGTTTTATGACGTCCTTGCATAGAACTCCAGGTCGTACCTGTTTTAAGTGGTGCGCTCCCATCACCGGCTCCTCCGAGCATGCATCAGCATCCTTGTGACCCTCGCAAACGATTTTCTCCCACTCCGACACGCCTGGCGGGAAGAACCAGCCGTCCGTTCCGTTTCCCGGAAAACATTTCACTATTTCGACTGCATTTTCGTCCAACCCGTAAAGGGATAGGACAGCCCAAGGCCTGGCCGCGAAAGGGCAACCGGCCACCGTGTAAAAAACGTATCGACCCGGCTCCGCCTCAATGCAGGCCTTAATGGGCGTATCGGGTAAGGTGATGGGTGTAGATCCGTCCTGGCAGTGGCAGCAGTCCATGCTCGCCATTGTTGCTGCGTTTTGACGCCGAGGATAGGACAGGGTGGCACGAAAGAGACGGGCGCGCGCAGCAATTGGTAGGAAACTGACGTGTAGACAATCGCCAACGCGAGGGCAAGCCGACTGCTTTTGGTTCAACGTTATGCTTACTTGCCGACGGCAGGAAGAAAATTTGTAAAGTGAAGCAGATGCGACGTTTTTCCAAGAAGGGGAGCGTACCGCAATCGTTGGAATATAACGGGGCATTGCGATGCCCTCCCGTTGCTGCAAGTGACATCACCTGCAGTTTCGCGTGCATCTTCATCGCGGGGGAGGATCGGCCAAAATCCGCGACGCAACGGGGCACGTGCTCAATGCTCATGACCCCCAGGATTACGCAGGATTACGCCATCAGCTCTGGGGGAGTTCGTCAGTCTTGTCACGAACAGGATACAGTAGCACCCTGTTGCGCTGTGCGCATCTTCCCTCCAATCTGTATTGCTAGTGCTACATAATTAGTGCTACTCGGTAATTAGTGCTACGCCCACGTGCGGCGTGGGAAACAACTGAACCGAACTGAACATAATTAGTGCTACTGTAACATACAAGGCACAAGGGTCAACGCCTCAACGGGAAGCCTGGTGACTGGTATGAGTGGTATCTAGGTCTTGTTGTTGTTGTTGTTGCCCACGCCGCACATGGGCAGCAGAGATTTGGTATCTAGGTCTGTATCTCAGCCACGTCGGAGGCTACTGTACAGTAGGAGAGTAGGAGCAGAATTTAGGCGTTGCAGGTGGTAGCATAGTCAGAAGTTGATGTCCCCATGCCACGTTTGGAACGTCGGGGCAGGATGCCAGCGTCATCGCCCAGTGCCTGACTGCCTGTTCGTGCTCGCACAGGTAAATACGTCTCTGCCTGGGAGCTGCATAACAACAAACATAATTATGTTATAATTCGACGAAGGTCGCAGTCAATCAGAAGTCGGCGTAACAGGGCACGTCTTGACGATATTCCTCTTTTTTCCAGGGTGGCGAAGGGCCTCGGTTTTCTACCAAAAAATGGAGGTCGATCAAGGAGAGATTATCAATCCAAACCCTGTTATTTTTGAGAGGAAGGCAACAGCCCGCGACTTGCAGAGGCGAACAGCTAATGATGCCGATGAGTACTCCGCAGACGCCATCGATTCGTTGGAGGTTTTCGATATCCTTACTTGCTTTGAGTTCATTTTGTGTTCCTTTCTTTTGCAGCAATTTCTGGTGCTTTGCTCTTCACTCTCCGGAGTCGCAGTAAGGCTGCTACGGTGCGCTTGCCCTCCGCGCTTCCTTCAAGTTTTCAATATCATACATGACTGCATCTCTTGAGATGGCGAGACTACGTCGTTTGATAACCCTTAACCTGCCGTGTCATACACAGCATATTCGAGATATTACGGACCCTGAGCATCCCTACACCCTGGAGCAGCTTCACGTCGTCTCCGAAGAGGCCATTGACGTCGATGATGAAAAAGGACTCGTCAAGTATGTTGAAATTTCTGGCGCTGTAATGTCGGGGTAGCGCAAATGTTTTCCACGTGCACGAATTGTCGACGTGCAAATCCTCTGCAGCCGTGCTGTGTGCCGTCGCAGAAATCAGTACATATATACGCACCCAGGGCAGTTGTCGATGCCGATACCGATTCCAAAGTTTTGAATCTGCCTCTGGGTTCGTCACTAGGAGAGGTCTTGTCTTGTATTGTCTGTATAGTGGTGTAGCACAGCTGCACCACTTGTACACCGGTTGGCCAAGTTCTAGTAGGATGCATGTGCTGGTCTGGTCCCTGCTGGGATCGCATCTCATTCGCCTGCCTCGCTGGCATTGCCCTATGAGATCATGTTGCCATTAAGGCGAGCCACCTATCGAATACTGGTTGTTCATCTAGTGTACTGATAGCTTTGTGTACATTCCACCCCTTTCCCCCTCCACTCTTCCGTGTTGTGCCCAGGGTGGTGTTCACCCCCACGGTCAAACATTGCTCCATGGCCACCCTCATCGGCCTGTGCATCCGCGTCAAGCTGCTGCATGCGTTGCCACCGCGCTTTAAGGTGCGCGGCTAAGTACAGTAATTTAGTACACATATAGGGTTCAACATGCGTGCATATATGTAGACCAGCACGCTGCTGCACGCACTGCCGCCGCAGCTGAAGGTGCATTGATATGTTATGTCCACTGGTGCACATATGGGGTACCAAGACACGCTCATGCGTCTAGGGCGTTTGGGTATGAGCGCGTATACATGGCATGATGGTGCGCTCATGTAGACTCATGGAGACGGGGCATCACGGTGCTCATGGAGACGGGGCGTCACGGTGCGCTCATGTCCGTAGGTCAGTATGTTCATGAAAGGCGCTTGTGGAAAGGTGGGCACATACTTCATGAGTTTCGTGCGACATTATCAGGAGAAGAGTGGACGGGGCTTGAGAAGAGGAAGCCCAGGGAGCAAGGAAACATTTACGGGGTCACGACAACTGCAGGTCATGGACAAGGGTCGTGAAACAGGGGACTAGGAAAGAGCTTAGACTTTCGGAGTTAGAAGGTTGGAGTTTCGGTTAGCGTTCGCCTTGCGAAGCAGTAGGCCACAAGTCTACTTCTATTTATATCAAGGGAGGGCACGCGTGCATGTATGTGTTCCATGTTCCATGGCACAATATGCGGGCATACCTAGAAGGTGTGCATGGGCAGCGTTGCGTTTCAGGGCATGGGTGCACCAAGGGCAGGCAGTGCACGCGTTTCTGAGTAGGCATGCTACTGAGTGAGCTTTGTGCTTCAAGGCATGGTGGTGGCTGGCACACCCCTTGTTAACGGTTCGGGGGACCTTGAGCCTTGGAGTCCGCACATGAGACCTGCTTGCCTTCTGTCTCGTGTACGTGAAGTGCGCGCATCCGGTGTAATGTCATGGGGGGGGTCATGACGACACGCGCATGCTGACAGCCCTGCGCAGTCAGCGGCTGCATCCCACCACCAGGAATGGTGAAGCAGTTAAGCGTTGGTGCTTTGCCAGCCAAGCTGTGTTGTTGTGGGTCATGGCGCGTGTGGCTTGGGATGTCCCTTCTTGGGATGTCCCTGCCACGCTCTACAGGGCTTCACATGGCAAACTCACACAGGGCGAGGAGCTGACGCATCTTCCACGCCCCCCTTGTTTATCCTTTCACAGTCACATGCTTTTGATTTGATCTGTTTGATTCTGCTACCCCTGTCGTTCGCGCCCATCGTGACGGCTTGTTCTTCGTTCGTGCCCACCATCATGACAGGTGGACATCATGCTAGCCAAGGACTCGCATTCGTCCGAGGCACAGGGTATGCTCCAGGGAGTGTGGATGCATGTTTTTTCATACCAACGGGTGTCAGCAGATGGGAATCCCACCATGTAATCGATAGAGGTTTTCAGGGGTTGCCTTGCACCGCAGCGATGCTGATTCGTACGACCCGAGTACTGAGTGACATCGTTCCCAGTCCCTGTTGTCTGAATACTGCGGTAGACAGCACAGGCAGCGGGGGGTTGTTTAGAGCAAGCCACTCAGCGGTCTTTGCATGCGCTCAACAACGTGGTCACTGGTCAGGGTGTTGACGGACTGCGCGTGTTGGATGTATGCAGTGGTCGCGTAGAGATTGGTTCTCGGTGCTGGGTGTGCAGCGGCGCGACTTGACCTAGGTCAAGCAATACTCAACCTAGATCAATCAGTTTATTGCTTAGATCAATCCGTTCATCAACCTAGATCAATCAATTGATTGACCTAGAGTCCGCCGGCTCACACCGGTCTGCGTCCACGCTTGTCATCCACATTTGCATCATTAGCTTTCTCGTGCCGTAATGATGGGATTGCTGTTAGTACTGTTTCGTCCCCTGCCGCTTCCAGCAAGACTCTAGCTTGCAACGCTGGTTCCAATCCCACGCCCATCGTCTCAGCTTGCAACGCTGGTTCCAATCCCACGCCCAACGTCTCAGCTTGCAACGCTGGTTCCAATCCCACGCCCAACGTCTCAGCTTGCAACGCTGGTTCCAATCCCACGCCCAACGTCTTAGCTTGCAACGCTGGTTCCAATCCCACGCCCAACGTCTCAGCTTGCAACGCTGGTTCCAATCCCACGCCCAACGTCTTGTACGCGTCCCAACTGCCGACGGTTTGCTGCGCTCTGTCTGTTGGATATCGCTGGCTGCTGGCATCCGTGCTGGTTGCCCGCCACACACAGTCAACAAGCAGCTGAACGACAAGGAGCGCGTGGCGGCTGCCATAGAGAACCCTCACCTGCAGGAGACGGTGGCCAAGTGCCTCGCTTCGACCGAGCGGGTGTATTAAGAGAGACAGCCTATCCTGATTAATTGATACCGCCGAGTGAGAGAACCTTTCTTGATCCGAGCAACCGAGACAGCCACTCTTTTATGTAGCAATGGAGATGAGTCCGCCAAACCGGCACACCTTGTCACCACAGCGTATTATCGCTGGTCAGCCATGATCGAGATTATGTGGTCGCCAGGGCCAAACTGCGCCTCTTTGGGATAGTTCGTTCATGAATGTCGGTGCTGCATGAGACAACCGGTTTGTTCATGGATGTCGGTGCCGGATGCATATAGAGGGGGGCTTGTTGTTGAGATTACCGAGCTCCTTTCATGAGCGTCTGCTCATGGGAGCAGATATCCCAAAACAGCGGTTGAAAGCTGACCGGCTGCTTAGAGACAGCCTCACCCCAGGGTTCACTCAAGTGACCCTGGCAATGTTTGACCATACTAGTATTCCGGATCTTCCCGATTTCCGGCCTGCGTGGGTTGACTCATGGATATTACTGGCTGTGTAATGGGATGTCGACCAGCTTGATAGCTAGCTCAAGGATGCCCCTGGCCAGTTTGGGGTGCTAGCTTCGAGTTTGACAAATCCGTGTTATCCTTAGGTAGATGCATGCACAGTTTTAGAATATCCTGATGGACCAGTATAGGCGAGCTTGCCCATTATTATTGCGATCACCTCCATATCCCCATCATCATGAGAACAGCTCTAGCTCATGTGCTATCTGATTTATCCTTCCAGGCATGCACACACACAACATGCACAAAGTGAAGTTAATAAAGAATTTAATATTGATACGTTGGAATGTACGTACAAAGCCCCTTGCTGGTCAGGCGGGGAAACACACGGTTAGGTGACCACTGCTTTGCATTGTAGTCATAGTTTGCGTGCAATTAGATTAGCTCGAGGCCTCACTTGAGGCCCATATTTTAGACTAGCTGTGGACATACATATCAAGGATACATATAGTTGTCTCACTTCATACATATTGACGGCTTGGGGAGACGTCCACTACTGGGGAATGCAGTGCAACGTGGTCCCCCAACGGGAACACGAGACTCATTAAATCAATTAACATTGCAGGACACACTAGCAGCAAAGCCAATCTCTATGCAAGCACTGAGGAGGCCTAGAGAAGCCTAACCTTACAGATAGCATGCGTTCAACGGCCTTCTATACAACAATGTACATGCCATCGTGTAGGCAGCCCGTTGTAGGAGGTTGCGCCAGGCCTACGAGGCGGGGCATATGGTACAGAAAAGAATTACCAAGGTAGCATCATGGCAATGCTTTCAAAACTGGCCATGGTTTGTGACTGTGCGAATGCTGGGCGATTCCCACGAGTACACTCCATGGTTCGGGGCAAAGAAAAGCAAGCAGATTGCCTTTCATTCGCCAAACATCTGCCAAGGCTCCTTGGAACTGCATGGCAGTCGTAGCGAATATCGTACACGCCTAATATTAAGCCCTTCCGTGCAGCGGCTGTGTGGGCTACCCATGCGTCGATCAGAGCCCACATGGCCACCATATATAGGTGACCACCCTGTAACTCGATGCCCAATATATATACACATGCAGGGTAACATCGGACCCAAACTTCACAAACACCACCTAAGTAACCACGCTTGTTTGCACAGGCCATCTAGATAACAAAATTAATCGTCTGGCTAGATCTCTTACCAGAACCATGTATATCCTCCGACCCCTTCAACAAGGGGTCGCCCTCTGCAGAACCCACTGGTTCATCTGCCACCCATCATGAGCACGATCCTGTGTTCTGCCCCCTCCCCTCCACCGCCCGCCCCTCCATTAACGACACCCCATCCTCCACCGCATGCGCGCTATCCCTGCCACCCGCCATCGCCACAGCCGCCACCCCCTCCCACGCATGTCCCCGCGCGACCCCGGTGGGCCGACTCTCAGCCCCATCTTGCTCTCCCCCCCCAATGGCAACCGGCGATCCCTGCCCCTCGCCCATGCCGCCACTGGCGCTGTCACCACCGCCATCGTACAGAGCGCAACCACCAACGCCGAGACCCTCCTCAAGCTGCGCCAGGTTGCTGTCTCCGCCACCATTGTCTCCGAAGCCATTGTCTCCATACATGATCCTCCCACCCACCACGCCACCCTCCTCCCCGCCGCCCTCGCCCACTCCCTCGCCCTCCTCAAGCAACACGGACTGCTCGCGCCAACCCGACCCCAGGAACATCTGCCTGGCCCCCCCATCCTGCACGTGTGCTGATTGCACCACCCTACTGCCATGGATCCCGAGACCATCCACCCCATGTGACCTGCTTTCCCCCCCTATGGCTGCCCCCCCCAGTGGTGCAACCCCAGTGGGTCGGACATCGCTCTGTGCCGCTCCCTCGCTCGCGGCCGGGACAGGCTTCCCATGCAAGTCCCCACCACGCGGTGCCACCTGGCGTGCGGCCTCCCGCGGCGTGCCCTCGTTGTCCGCCTCGTCCTCGCCAGGGTCCCTGCCGGCCACCGCCCCCGTGCTCTGGTCCGACCGAGACAAGGAATGCACAGGGCCGCCGCCACCACCACCAGCCATGACCACTGAGCTGGCACCCGCAACCGTCGCAATACCTGTCACGACCGCTGCCAGACCGCCCCCACGGTGCACGCCGCCTCTGTTGCCGTGCGATCCGTGCCCGGCCCACCCTGCTTGCCCCGCGGCAAAAAAGGCGCCGCCCCGCGCCGATGGCTGGTGATCACTCCCGGGGACACGCGCTCCCCCCCTGCCGCCCCTCCCCCTCCTATCATATCCCCTTTGCATCCCGTCCCCTTTCCTCATGTCATCCACCACCTCCCCGACGGAGCCCCTTCCCTCGGCGCTCGACTCGGGGGCGCCAGGTGGCACTGTCTCGGCCGCCGCATACGGCAGGGACACCCTGGTGGCTGGCGCAACGGTTGCCGGTAATGGCGCCTGCCCCTCTCGAGCAGCCACCGCTGACGCCGATGGCCCTCCCCCGTGCGGGGCTATCATCACCGCCCCTGAACTGCCAACAGGGGGGCAACCGCCAAGGTTCAGGGGGCGCCAGGGGGCCGACAGCCCACCATTAGCGTTTTCCCATGCGCTCGCCCCGTGGGAGGCTCCCCGCACAGCGGATCCCCCCCCCTGAGCCGCACCGGGCCCCCACTGTAGCTGCACCCGTGGTGGGCTGAGGTACCGCCTCGCAGCCGCCTGTGCGCGTGCAAACCCAGATGCGGGTACGCCAGCAGCAAACAATGCCCGCGTGGGGCCTCCCTGGGGACGCAGGTGCCTGGGCCCCGGCAGCACACCTGGGACCGGCGCGGACGCATAGGGCGGCATGCAAGCGTCCTCTCTTCCCGCGCCGACCGATGCAGGGTCCCTGGACATGGCATGGCGCTCCCTTGGCACGCTCGCCGCACGCCCGTCCCTCTCGTCATCAAGACCAACACCACCACCTCCTCCACCTCCTTCTCCACTTCCAAGGCCCCCTTCCGTGCCGGAATGAGCGCCCGGCGCGACCACAGAGAGCACCGAGGCGGATGCCCCCCCCCACTCCCTGTTGTTCACATCCAAGGGGGCACTGCCATTACCGCCACCGCTCCCATGACCACCCCCACCCCCACGCCCCAAGGGCAAAGTCATGCTCTTCCCCGGCAGTGCTGACGGATGCTGCGTGCATGCGGCCCCACCGACGCCGCTCTGTGCCGGCCCAACCACGTGCTCACCCACACCCATGCGCGGCCCCGCCCGCCGGCCCACTCCATGCGGCCCAGTAGACCCTCGCCCGTCAACATTACCATGGTCATGTGGCTTATCAGGCCCTGCGGCACCCTGCCTAGGGTTGTGAGAGGGGTGCCCCTGGCGCGACAGGTGGCCCCCAGGGCGCGCTCCCGCATCCACGCGTCCACCAGCATTACTGCTATGGACATGCGCATCATCGTTATTGTCATGGGTGGTGGCCAAGTGATAATGTCCACAGGCATTGTGGATTGCAGACGAGTGGCCATGCACTGATGACCCACCAGCAAGGCCTTGCGGAGCTGATGTGGCAGTTGCAAGCAGAGGCGCGACCACTGCAACCCTAGGTTCCAAGGGGTATGACTCCTCCGTTCTAGCCACCACCACCGCCCCCCCCCACACCATTGTCAAGGATGGTGGCGCGGCACTGCTGGCCTCCGCAGGAAAGGCCGCGCCCCCCCTGGGTGTGGCAGCATCAGCGCCAGCATTAGCGTCGCCCGTGACATGAGCAGACAGAGCCCTATCGATGGCACGGCCATTCAGTACCCTTGCTAGCCGCGCCTCCTCGGCAACCTGCGCACCCCCGCATGACCCACCACCCCCGTTCTCCCGCGGATGTTTCTGCACTTGGCGCTCCTCCCGACTATCAGCCCCCCCGTTGTCTCGAGGGTGGCTCCCACCGAGACAAGGCTCCGGCAGACCCTGCGCCTCCCCCCATCCCTCGGGCGCTAATTCTGCCGCCTCTGTGGCCACCCCCACCCCCGCCTGATGCCTGGCACGCTTGAATCCGTCACTGCCCACCCGGCCCTCCAGCCCGTCCCTCTCCCTGGCCTGTTGTGCGACAAGCGATGAGGAGGCCGAGGGGTGGGCCATCCGCACTCGTCCGTGCCCCCGCCCAGTGCTGCCCCTGCCGGGGTGGCGCCTGCTGGCATCACCCCCATGCACCCCACTCGTGCATGCCTGCGGCGCGTGGCCCATGGCAGCAGTCGCTCCTGCGCCCACGACTCCTGTTGTGGATGCCCTGGGCACACCAGCTTGCCCCACGTGACGGTTGTTAGCATTTTCATCGTAAACATCATGATCACCATCTCCACTCCTTGTCCTCCCTTGCCCTTCCTCCATCCCATCCACGCGTGCGCCAGTAGCCATGACCGCTGCCACTGACATGGGTGGGGAGGATGGTCCCCGGTCCACACCCACCAACGCCGGCCCATCCACGTGCCCTTCCTCCCTTAACCCACCCACCCCGGCATGCCCATCGTGTGCGCTGTGAGGCGCCAACTCGATTTGGTCAAGTCCGGCCTGCAGGCCTGTCACTTGGATGCCGTGGGGTGTGGAGGTGGCCTGGCAAGGAACAACAGGCCGCAAGAAAGGGGAGCACGTGGGTAAGGAGAACTGAGGGCGAGGAAGATGAGTGCGACCAGAGGCAGCCAGGGGAAGCATATGCGAGCTTCGGTGCGTACGCTGGTCAGTCCACTCGCCAGAAACACTGTCGCAGACAGTCACGCGCGTGCTCTACCATGACTGGCTAGAATGGAGGTAGTCATACAACGCAGGAGCCTAGGAGTCAGAGGTGGCCATCACCCAAGAATACACATCGCGTTCAAGAGGAAGTCATCACCCACGATACATGGCCGTGACCTTCCCTTATCCCCACAAAATCTTCTTTTCGGGTGCCTCTTTACCTCAATCTATGACAATAGCTTCATCTGACAGAACACATCGGAACACACTAGAATGGCTCCACTGCCCGGCATGGATACCATCTACTTCAGGTCCCGTGACAACCACTCGAGCGTGTTAGACAAATTTCGGCTGCAATAGCTCGCGCACGTACCATTCGCTCCGCTTCCCTGCACACCTTCATGGCCCGCTGCTGGCTACCGCTGCTGCCCCCACTGCCATGCCCATCGCCCCCCCCCCCCCTCCCCCTCCTCCCCTCCACCCTCCTGGCCAGGGCGGTCCTCGATGTTCCCCACCGGGGCGCGCCGCATGTCCCCGCACACGCTTCCTCCGCTCTCCCCTTCTGTGTCCACCGCGGCCCGCGCCGAGCTGCGGCTCTGGCAAACGCCACGATGGGCAAACAGCGACAGAGGGGCAGCAACAGTGGGGTGAAACGCCACGGTTAGCAAGATTGAACCACAGGGTTGGCTGAACCACAAGTTGGCAAGGTAAACAAAAGGTCATCCACAAGGTGGACCAGCGCTGACAAGCGACCGCAACGGTTCCAGAGGTGAGCACCAGCGGAGGGTACGGTGGGTGGCAGCAACAGAAGGGGCTGCAACACGAGGGCTACGTGTGATGTCGGTTGGCAGCAGCAAGGGTTGGCAGCAGCAAGGGTTGGCAGCAGCAAGGGTCGGCAGCAATGGGTGCAGGAGAGGCGCAGCAAGGGAGGGGCAACGGCAGCGTGGGAGGGACGCAGTGATGAGGAAGGAATGAATTTAGCCAAAAAGATGAGGGGCGTGCAGGCAAAGAAATGGAGGAACTCAGCATAGCGATGTAGAGCCAAAGCGGCAACCACAGAGAAGTGGGTAGCAGGTGGCATAATAGTGACTCCGGAGTTTTGCAATAATATTTATTTATACCCACTCACCTGCTGCCAATGAGGGCGGCCCCTGCCTCCCGTCACGCTGCCCGTCCGCTCGCCGCCGCCAACCGCCAGCGCGACTGCGGGGACACCCTGGGTGTCTCCCTGGGCCTCCCGAGGCAGGTGGGGCCGCTCTAGTGCGGCGCCAGCAGTAACCACCCCTCCCCTCCCCTTCTGATCACTGTAACCGCCCGTGGCCATGATCTGTGAGCCTGGGGCGAGCCGGCTAACAAAAGGTGCACCGCCAGCGGCAGGAGCTGGACACGGGAGCGCCGCAGGGGCTACAGCTGCCCCGGGGCCTCTCTGGGCAGCCTCGCGCAGGGCGGCGGAGCCATACACGGCAGTCAGCGCGTCGTTGTCATTGGGTGCCGCGCCGCTTGGGGGAGGGGCGGGCACAGGCGGGCGCGAGGCGGCCGTGTCCCCCAGGACCAGCGTGGTTGCTGCCCGCCGCCACGACTTGCATACGCGACCGGCATTCATGAGCTGCGTGGGAATGGATGGGATTGAAAATAGAACGCAGGGGATGCGCGACCCAAGTAGTTCAGCCAGTTGCAGCACACGTCGAAATCGGAGACCAAGCGACCATCCCGATGTTTATGACTTTATACGATAATCCAGGGATAGTCATCTCGTCACGGTCTAGACGAATTAGCCCCTCCAAGGGCGAGCTATCCCAAATCTGTTATACTGTAAGAGCGTAATTGCAGAACCAGCTTTCAGAGAACGAGGAAGCGAATATAAGTGACACAACAAGGCGTGACGTACAAGGAACATCCCATCGCAATCCACGTTTTCGAAGATGCGTACGAGGCAAGCCTCGGGGAGCTCGTCCCACGCCTGGACGGTCGAGCCGCGCCTATCCGTCTCGGGCGGAGGGCTTTTCTTGACTTCCGCCGAGGCAATGGAACTGCCGCGTGATTGCCGGCAAAAACTTTTGTCGGAGTGCAGGTTTGAATTAGCCGAATGCCGGTCAGCGTCTGGGGCTGTCCCGCGCCTAAACATGTTCAATTTTGGAGTCCTTATCAAAGCTAAAATTTAAATGAGAGCCGATTCGGAAAAGCGAACCCGACAAACCAACTAAGTACCAATTTAAAGCCTGGTTCTTGAGCCAGGACTGTAGTTATCCATATTTTCGGCAAACGCCTTCGCCACATGATTGCGTCGAATATCCTGGAAATTTTAAAACAGGGTTCCATACCAGGGTGGTACACAACAAGCTCTCTCCAGGAAATTTCTTATCCTGGAAATATAGGTTGCATACGTTCATTGGCTCGGGTGACCAATTGGGTACGTGACAAGAGCACAGGTTGTTGTTGTTGTTGTTCTTGTTGTTGTTGTTGTTGTTGTTGTTGTTGTTGTTGTTGCCCACGCCAGGTAGAATGGCCTTCAATTCTAAAGCTCGGCACAACACTTGAGAGGTTACAATTTACTTAACTCACAGCTGAACCTGTTGCTCACCCCTGTCTCACCAGAAATTCTTGGCTTGATTTTTTTGTCCCCAAATTTCGTCAGGCGTCAGCGGTCAGCCTCCGTCAGCAGTCTCAAGCGCACGAGGTGCGTTACTAACGATACAGTGGTAGCACTACAGATTCTCTGCTGCCCATGTGCGGCGTGGGACACAACAACAACAACAACAACAACAGTGGTAGCTAACGATCACCTCGCCAATCCGCACCGCGCGTCTTGAAACTCGTAGTGTATGATAGCATTAGTGCAAGAGCCTCCACATGGGGGGGGTCCATGGGTGACGCCTTGCGTCAGAGTTTCTCCACTCTTATTATTCCAGATAAATAGGTGTACGTTTATTCCAAATAAATCCAATAGTTAATCCCTGCTAAACCTCCACTCTTATTATTACCTATTATTACTCCTTTATCTTGCCACTTGGCAGAGTTTCCGGTGTGACACACTGCACACTGAGGGTGCCACTGTAGAATCTCTGCTGCCCATGTGCCGCGTGGGAATCAACAACAACAACACTGAGGGTGGTGTCACGGTGTCAGTCTGCCACCAAGTAAGCTTTTCCAAGATTCTGGCGACCGTCTCGAAATATCGTGAAGTGCGACGGACGTTGTGGGATTATCGTCCTGCAACTGCTACACAGTGTATCAGCATCTGCGGCAACTTGTTGTCACGTGCGGTGTCATACTTAGGAAGTGACAGGTGGGAATAAAGATCTCACAAGTACGCACTGATCTGTCCGTGCTGCTGACCTGGTCGTCCCAGCTTCGTGCACGTTACGCTGGAAAACGTCGTGGCTAGGTGCGGCGCCAGTTTAAATGCGCGAATGTGCAGTTACATTTGATCTTCCCATATCCTGAGTTGTGGACGAGCCCGGGTAGAGCCACGTTCGTGCAGCAGGGCAAAGGGGCTCCGGCCGCGACACTCCGATAGGACATTCACCACAGCAGCCACTAATGTCGTCTGCAATTATGACATTTTCATGGCTAAACTTAACCAGCACCCTGCATTGATATCGTTTATAACATGGCTCGGGACAAGCGTGTAAAGAAGGCTCGATCAGGAGTCCGGAAAAGCGAAAAGAAAGATGGCAGAGGTGAGGAAATAATGAAGTCAGTCGTGCATGTCGCCATGGCGTGTTCCAGACCGTGTTGGAGGCCGCATTTTTTCTCTTGGAAGAGAATGGCAGCTGCCTTCAACTTTTCACGCTACAGGACGGTTGGTACCACTAGCATGCCGCATGCCAGGATCACTTACTACGGCCAGCGGCCGTACATGTTACGTCGGATGCATTTGCAAAGCATTGAGGTGTTTTAATCAGGCCTTACAAATGCATGCATTTCCAAAGACATGGTGTTTCTTTCGAAGGTGGCATTTGCAGCCACTTCAACATGCATCTAATCGGTGGCATACATTGATGCAAGGCATCCCTGCTGAAGGGCAGGTTAATAAATGTGCCGGTTGCACGCACAAAAGCAGTTGCGTGTGGCAGTTGCTGGCCGATGACCGCAGTGATCTCAATTCATGCATTTCCTTTCCCTCATGGCCTGGCCATTAAAATCATGGCGAGGCAAGTTGCTGTTGGGTAGGAACCCACGGTTTGCATTTGGATCCATTTTGAGATTGAAGAGAAGAATTAATTGAGGATTCCCGTGTAAATGTTTTTTCCCCATAAAATTTACGAAAGTTGTACGAAGCTAGTTTAGAAAGGGGCCATTCGTGACCAATCTAGCCATTCCACCTGAAAGTAGTCGTTGTGGGGCATGGTTGTGAAGACCCCATTTCTTCCCATGGTAGTATGACAGAGCTCTAGGGGGCTAGGGGAATCGTTATTTGGCGTTGGGTCCCAGACTCTATTCTATGCGTTGGCGATATGCCAATAACGTCGCATGGCTGAGTTCCAGTTCTGGATGAATCTTCAGAGCACCCCGCCTTTGTCGTACTTGTCTTGAACCTGGAACACCGTCTTGTTTCGTTTAATTTATTGAGGATTTATCAGAGTGCAATGGGAAAATCAGGCATGCTGCTTCTCAATGTCATCCTGGTTTACGAAACTAGATCAAATGCTCGTTTCCCAGTTGATGAAAGGCAGCGGCCTCAATTTTTCAAACAGCAAGTAATGGAATTTTTTTGGTGTGTGGTGGTGTGTTGGGGGGGGAAGGTGGGTTGTCTGGATAGCTTTTTGCTGTATGTCTTTTACAGTGCAGTGATGGGCTGTTTGGCTTCAAGTCTTGGTGATAATGTCTGGTGAGACAACCGTTCGTGGCAGCGAATTTAGATAAATGAAATTCACCATTCTTTTGTTGTCTCAAGTTTACCAATAACTCCCACCTATCCTTTGTTTGTCACTAGGGCCCCACATTCTTCCCCACCCAACCCCCTCAAATTTTCCCTCCTCCCTCTCCCTTTCTTTCTTAGTGGTGCCCTTTCTCTCCCTCCCCTTTGCTATGTCATGTGGACATTCTGATTCCACCAATTGTACCCACACATTTGGCCACGTTAATCTCGCGTGAGGATAGCAGATTGCATGTGTGTGTTGAGGCCATCATGGAAGAGATGTGGAGGAATGTACTTTTTTATAGTGTCAAGCGTAAATTTCTAGGCGTGCGCGAAAAGTGACGAGTTCCCCAGTGTGCTCCATTTGTTCACATAGGTGAGCTGCATGCTAACCCACGGTTTGTAGAGCTGCAGAGGCCCTTGACAAAATGCCACGTGTGGCTTGACAAAAGTGCGTTCATATTTAATGGTTGATTTTTCTGGGAGTTCAACAAATCTTATTTCAGTATTGGAGATTAATGTTCTTGGAGACAACAATATTGGACGTGCACCTTTTTGCTGTGACACAGATCTTTTTCATTCAAGGTATATTGTGAATGATCTTTTCTTTCAATGTCTGCTAAGATATACATGAAATATATGGTAAAATCAAAGCTGGAAAAATAATTTTTTAACTAGGGAGTGGTAACAGCTTATTCTATTTGATGTTGCAGACACTACATCGTAGTGGTGGTTAATTCTGTGCTGATGAGACTGGGGGCGACAACAGAGCACGAACAAAGCTTGTGGTGGGTGGGGACATGACGCAGTATCCTTGTTCTAATCAGCCAAAGCTATGAAATCCCCCTAACAGAACCTCTTGAAATTTTTCTTACGTCTGCTCTCTGCGTGGGTCTGTCTGGTCTATATTGATCTGGTTCAGGTCTTGTTGTCTGTTCAATTGCATCTCAATCTGTTCAATTGTGTCTGTGTTGGATGCTGTGAATTGTTGCTGTCAAGCAGTCCCTGCCGTGCTTGACTGGGCTGTCCAGCTGCCAGATGGCGCGAGCGTGGACATCAAGGTGGGTGCGCTGGTGCCAGAGAGTGCCTTTTTTTCAGCCTCGTCGTTGGTGGGAAAGTGTGTTAAGCTGGACCGCATCACACATCCCGTTTGTATGCTGCCACAAGACACAGGAAAATGTTGTATCAACGTTCTAGTTCCCATCCTTAGCGCGTACGCAATAAGTTCTCATGATTCAAGGCGGAAAAATAAATTTTATCTAGTGACCCACAGTGCCAGCGTGTCAGGCACCGGCGTTTTCTTCCACTAGCAATGCAAGAGGCTTGGGTCTTATTGAATTTCCGTGTATAACTGTGTCGTGCGAATCACTCTACTATGCTTAGGTTGGTGGGGCCCATTTCAAACAACCTACATAATAGCTAGTGAGGGATGATTTAGAAATGATCAGTTAATTGTGGGGATTCTCATGGATTGATGTCATCCTGGATGCATTAGTAACTCGGTTGTCACACTAAAGCTGGCATTTGGTTATTTTCCCACCCTGGACCTGTTCAGGTAGTGGCTGGGGTGCTTGGGGCTTGGGCAGTCGAGAGGCGGGCTGCCGGCGTTTTGTCAGGGGATACTATGCAGCTAGAAGTAGAACAACAACTATTACAATTGATTCAATAATTCAAATAATTACAAAATTAGGACAAATGAAATTATTATCTATACTAGTGTACAAGGACCCTCGCGATCTGTACCCTCCCAATGGAGGCATGTGATGATTCCTCCTTCAAAATGCACTAGGTCCGTGTCCCCATTCAGGTTTATTAGGACCATGTGGTCGGTGCGCTCCCAGCAAAGACACGAAGTCAGTGCTTGGGGCCTTGGAAAATGCGGTGGACGAAGACACTTTAGTCGGCAAAGACATGTATTCAGTGCTTGTGGCCTTGGAAAACGGTGGACGAAGGATCCAAGGATCTGGAGAGCTTCGCCATGCCCAAAGGTCATGTGCCAAGAATATCATGTTCTGGAGGAGGTGCGGTGGGAGTCAGTTTGTTCTTAGGGAATGGTGGGGTGCGTTGGTGGCATCTTATGAGAAAGGAGCTAGCAGCGCATTGTAACTTTTTGTAAGATAAGTGGGTCAGAAGGAATGTCCTGATAATGGTGTGCAAGTGTTGGCTGCCTTGCTCCCCTGAAATCCTTGTCCTCTCAAAGCCTGCTTTCTTAGCGTGCAGGCTGTCTGTTCCATCTCCCCCTCCCCCTCCCCCTTTTTCCCCCTCCCAGAAGGGCTTTAACCCTCATTTGCAATTCCTTCTGTGGCTGTCCTTTGATGTGTAAGGTCTTGTTGTCTTCTGCCCCCCTAAGCCTCACGTAGCTTGTTGTTTAACCTTCGAGGTCCTGCTGTCCGTTCCGCGTCCCCCCCGGTTCTTTCCTTCTGCAGAGCCTGTCCTTTGATGCGGTGGAGGATATCAGGCGCACCCTGGAGCAGCATGTGGACACGATGCACACCACCTGCTACTCCCTGCACCACAAGGTAGGTGCTCGCACGAAGGATGAACGAACGAACGAACGAACGAACGAACGAACGAACGAACGAACGAACGAACGAACGAACGAACGAACGAACGAACGAACGAACGAACGAACGAACGAACGAACGAACGAACGAACGAACAAACGAATGAATGAAGGAACGAACGAACGAAGGAACGAATGAATGAATGAATGAATGAATGAATGAATGAATGAATGAATGAATGAATGAATGAATGAATGAATGAATGAATGAATGAATGAATGAATGAATGAATGAATGAATGAATGAATGAATGAATGAATGAATGAATGAATGAATGAATGAATGAATGAATGAATGAATGAATGAATGAATGAATGAATGAATGAATGAATGAATACATTAATAAAGCAAAACATGTCGATGTGATGCATGCTGCATGCTACTACCTGCACCACAAGGGTAGCGGTGAGATCCTTTGTGTCAGGGAGCCATGAAGTCATACGAAGCTTGAATGAATCCATCCACACGCCTTTATGGAATCAAGTCACGGGGGTTCCAAGCTAAGGTTACAAACTGGGACTAAAACTGGGGGTTACAAACAAATGGGGAATGTCTTTCAAGTGCGGGCATGCTTGGATGCAGGCGTCAGTTTCCTGGGCGGTAAAGAAGTATGCCTGATGGCTCCCTGGTGTGTGCGGTCAGTAGCGGATGATGGCAACACCCCAGGAGGTGCCTTTGCTCCAGTGCGGGGCTTGTCCTTTCTTTGCTTAGCGGGCTCGCCATCTCTTTATCTGATGAGGGAAGGACTTGTTGCCTCTTTTACGTTATCCGTATGCTCGTGCCTCCCTGGGATCGCCACCTGTCAGGTGCGGGAAGGCCCTCTCCCGGACAAGCTGCCGCTGTCCCTATTGAAGCCGTCGCTGGAGCTACAGTTGCGGCACGGTGGGTGATCCTGACTACCGGCGGTTGCTTGCTAGCGTTGCAGCACGGCGCGTGCGCAAGACTACCCGCGGTTTGCTTGGGTACAGTTGCAGCATGGCGCGTGCGCAAGACTACTCGCGGTTGGCCCTTAAGCTTGTGGAGGGGTTGGCTTGGGGGGTTGGTAAGGGTAGGGCTGTTGGGGCGTAGTGGGGGAATACTCAGGCTGTTTGAAGACTTTCCTAGACCTAGAAAAAACCACATGCAAAAAGGTGTTAGCAAGCTGCTGATGTCTTAGAACGATTGTTTTTTGTATCGTGTGTTGCATGCATGAGCCTTTACAGCCTGTCATGTAGGCCTGGTCCAAAATCATGTCTTTGAAGCCTGTCTTTTGCCGTAAAGGTCGGCAGCGGTCCACCTTTCCCCCCATGTTGTCTACTGGCGGACTGACTCATGATCTGCCTGGTCCTCTCAATAGAGGTGGGTTTTGGGGGGGTCAGGTATTAGGGCAGAGTGGGTGGCAGTGATTATACTTACAGTATTTCTTGTAGGACCGATTTTGCTTGCCATAACCTGCACTGCACCATCCACTTGGTGTATGTTTCCGTGCACTTCTTTGTTTCTTTTTTGGCTGCAGAGGACTATGCCCACCCAGCGCAGGCCATTGCACACATCCGCCGCCTGCTGGACATCGCGTCGCCCACCACCATGTTCCCCCCGGCACCTGCGGCAGAGCCCGCTGCTCCTGCCGCCCGGGTGACAGAGGGCCAGGACGTGCCACCTGGCGGGAAGCAGGGAGGGGGCCTGATCCAGGGTGATGGGAGCGGCGCAGGGAGTGGTAGGTCGGCGTAGCTGACAAGGGGTGCGTTGCCAGCATGCTTTTCTCTTGGGGGTGAGCCGGGGCTTGCCATTGTGCGCGTGCACGCATGACAGGTTTTAGGTCCCCATGTGCAAACGAACACATTAATCAAACACGTTCATCAGTACTGTTCTGCTCCTTGTAATGTTGAGGTCGCCTCATGTAGCAATTTGCAATGTTCAGGAAGTATATGCCAATCTCGGGGTGTGGGTCACTCTGAAGTACTGTAGGATGATGCGCCATTTCAATCATCCATGGGGCTCACCTGCGCAGTTCCTGGTCTCTGCGCACTACTACCCGACATGATCGTAATTTCCAAGTCTGCTAGTCATATGGTACTTGGTTGTTATGGATCGCATTTTCCCCTGGCAGTGCTTGCAATGCCACGATCTGCAAATGTTGGCTTCCCTGGCTGTCCTCATCCCTTGCCTCTACCCACTTTCTTTAGCCCTCCCACTTCCTGTTTCCCTCAACTCCTTTCCTGCTTCACACCCTTTTTTCCTGCCACGCATCCTCCCCTACCATGCATGCTCCTTGCCCCATCAGACGCCTGGGCGCCCCCCTGCCCAGACCCGGATGGCGACGACAGGGATGGTAACCGGCGCGCGGCGCTCCAGGGCGAGGGCTGGGTGCCCTACTCACCGCCGGAGCTGCACGAGTTCTACAAGTTCTTTGCAGCACACAGTGGGGAAGGGCCGCCGGTGGAATGTGAGCGATGCATGTGAAGATTATTGAACCTATCAAGTAGTTTGTGTCGTGGCTGGGTGTGCATGGTGATGTGTGGTGATGAGTGAGTGCATGGGTGGTGATGGGGGGGGCAGCTTGTCAGGATGGCCTGACGGGGTTTGTGTATGCTGGGGGGGCTGGTGACTAGTGTAAGGGCGAGCGCCCAGGGTTGCATTCCCAGCTCCATGCTTTCATGTCACTTTTACAGCATAAAGCGTTTGCTGTGGTCGGAACAACCTATGACCTAGCACGTGACTTTCTTGGCCGTAAACTTGAGTATTTTGTCAGGGAATTCATGGTATGAAATGTCGTGCCTCTCTATTGCTTCGCACTTCCTCGCCATCCCCATATCCTCCGCATTTTCTCGTCCGTTGGTGGTCGTTTTCCTGCTTTTCCTGTCTGTTGAGGTGGTTTTCTTGCGCTCTGGTTTGCGAGAGGCTGGCATGGACAGCCTAGCCCATCAGCTCCAATGCCACATCCGAAAATAGGTTGCCTGCCATAGGCCCTTACCCGAAAATAGATTGCAGTCAGATGATCCCAATTGCACGAATCTCATTTCAGGCAAAGTCCCTACCGAGTGGTTCCCTTTGGGTGATTAGGCTCATGCGCTCATCGCGTCCTGCGCCCTCAGGCAGTACATTGCATGCCTTGCCTGGCCCTGTCTCCCCCACCTGTCTGTTAGTGTTGTCTTTGCCGCTGACGGGATGGATGGGTCCTGCGCCCTGGTATGTTACTTCCCTCTCTCTCCCTGCATGTCGGCTTGGTGGGTGCGACATGCTCCTATGTCCAACCATTCCGCCACCGTTGCGTCCAGACATCAAGCGCGTGGACCCGGCAGACCCTCGCTTCCATCACCTGCCACCGCGGCATGAGGGCTCCTATTTCTGGATTGAGGTATGACCTGGGGGAGCTCTATGATCAATCTACTGGCAGACGTCTTTGCGTGTGAAAACTATCTTGGCCACGGCCGAGGCTTAATCCCAGCACTGCAGCCTTGTGTGTATGTGTCTGTGCACCCGTACACATGGCACATGAAATGTCACTGTGGCCTATCTCGGCCCATGACTTAAGCCATGTTCGTCAGCCAAGCCGTTGTCTCCCTGGACCAGCTCTGTCTGCTGTTCTGCCACCCATACGGCACTGCACGTGGTCCCGTTCGGCCTCATGACCTTGCACCTAGGAACCGCATTGGGCGCTCTCGGGTGCGCAGTCTCACCCAGGCAGTAACCAGTTTTGGCATGGCGAATTCTGTCAAGCGAGCAATGTAAAAAAAATGATGATATGTGCCGCTACTGTGTTTACTGGAGCCACCAGTTGGAAAAAAAATATAGCACGAGTGCGGAGCTGTATCGAGTTGAAAATAGCAATGCTCACGAATCCATCAGTATCAACGCCTTTCAAGAATTGGAGTTCAGTGACCTGAGGAGTGCTTGCCTTAGTAAGCAAAGGTACGAAACCTTGGCGTGGAACTGGGATCCCAGCCTGGCGTTTGCCCTTCTGCATGCTTGCACCTGTCACAGCATCCCCGCGTTGCTGCTCTGTTCTGCTCCCCTATCTCTGACCTGGCACAGCATCCCCTCTCCGTCTCTCTTGTCCCCCCCCCCCTTGCCCCCCCCCTTTTGCCCCCCCCCTTCACCGCATGTCCCTCCAAGGTGGGCCTGCCTCATTCTCAAGTTGCCGTGCTCTCAGTTGGCCAACTGGGGTTCACCCTGCTAGCCACTGGCGCCGCCACTGCCACAAAGCACGCCGCGACCCACGCACCCAGCGATCGAGCCGCCCTGAAAAAGGCCTCTGCGTTGCCCGCCGCGGCCAAGGACGACAGGCCCTTGGTGGTGCTGGCCCGTGGGCCCACATTCCCCACGCTGGTGGACGCGTTGACTGCTTGCGACCCGGCGGGGTTCGCGGCGGGGTACGCGGCGCTTAAGGCGGCGTTCCGCGCACGCAACCCGTCAGGGAACGTGCCCGTGGGCCTGCGCGCGAACACGTGGGTCATCCCTAGCCACTGGCACCGCAAGCCAGTGACGGCAGGCAGCTTGCGAGCGGTATGTACGGCGGCCCAGAGCCTGATCATATAGCATGTGTGGCTTGTGTACAGTATACTAAAGATCTTTGGTACCAGATGGAACGCAGGACCTCTAGCACTACTGTTGGGGTCTCCTGATCCAAAGGCATCCCAAACAGTATGTACTGCGGCACATGCCAGCTGATTGCGTTGTGGCTGCCACATTGTGGGCACCGTCCCGTCCTTCGACCCTACCGTGCGCTCTGGCACCTTCCCATGCCCTCAAATTGGACAAACAATCTACAAGCTGTGTCTTACTATAATGATACCCACTCATGGCCAGCGATTGGTTCACAACAGGCAAATACATGGGAAAGAGGAGCACATTTGTAGGCCATGGCTGCGCTTGGTGCATCTGCTGGGCTTGATGGTGCATCGTCGACCGCCGGAGAGGGCGCTTTCTAGGATACAGCGACCCATGCCGGCCTGGGTTGGACCTTCACGGCTTTGTGGTTCAACCAACCAGCCTCATTCCTCGTGTTCCCCATGGCAGGGTGCTAGCTGCCGCCGCACTCGCAATTCACTTCGCCCTTTGGGATGCTGCTTCTTCTACCTCCCCCTACGCTACCGCGGTCACCCTTCAACGTGCAATGTGGTTGGCATGCCGGATTTCCCCTCGTCCCGCGTGCGCCGCAGGTACCGTGGACGATGCCGCGGGAGGACCCTGCCTGGGGGGGCGATGCGGGCCGCGGGGCATCCCTGTGCAGACCCGAGGAGCTGGCGGCGTCCCTATCAGGGAACAATTGCGGGGTGAGGGGTGACGCATCCTTTGAGGGGCCCGCCGGTGCGAACGCTTGTGAGTCTTGTGACAATGTCGGCAGGGGACAGGCGGGCCACAGGGGGTTGCCCATGCTGGACTGGGCGGCGGCGTGGCGCCGTTGCTCCACCCTGCTGCTGGGCCCGGGTGGCGGCGTGGGGCATTCGCCATCGTCGCCGGTGTTCTCGGGCGCGGCTGGCGAGGTGGATCGGGTGGTGGTGGACCGCTGCATCCTGCTTCTGCACAGGTGAGCCTAGAGACGTGGGTGGTGGTGGACCGCTCCATCCTGCTTGTGCACAGGTGAGCCTAGCGACGTGGGTGGTGGTGGACCGCTGCATCCTGCTTGTGCACAGGTGAGCCTAGAGACGTGGGTGGTGGTGGACCGCTGCATCCTGCTTGTGCACAGGTGAGCCTAGAGACGTGGGTGGTGGTGGACCGCTGCATCCTGCTTGTGCACAGGTGAGCCTAGAGACGTGGGTGGTGGTGGACCGCTGCATCCTGCTTGTGCACAGGTGAGCCTAGAGACGTGGGTGGTGGTGGACCGCTGCATCCTGCTTGTGCACAGGTGAGCCTAGAGACGTGGGTGGTGGTGGACCGCTGCATCCTGCTTGTGCACAGGTGAGCCTAGAGACGTGGGTGGTGGTGGACCGCTGCATCCTGCTTGTGCACAGGTGAGCCTAGAGACGTGGGTGGTGGTGGACCGCTGCATCCTGCTTGTGCACAGGTGAGCCTAGAGACGTGGGTGGTGGTGGACCGCTGCATCCTGCTTGTGCACAGGTGAGCCTAGAGACGTGGGTGGTGGTGGACCGCTGCATCCTGCTTGTGCACAGGTGAGCCTAGAGACGTGGGTGGTGGTGGACCGCTGCATCCTGCTTGTGCACAGGTGAGCCTAGAGACGTGGGTGGTGGTGGACCGCTGCATCCTGCTTGTGCACAGGTGAGCCTAGAGACGTGGGTGGTGGTGGACCGCTGCATCCTGCTTGTGCACAGGTGAGCCTAGAGACGGGGAATCCAGGAGCCAGGGGTTGGTTTGGGGAAGCGGTCGGGTGGGGTCCTGGGTTTGGGATCGCAGGGTTGGCTAGATTTCTCTGGAAAAGGAACAGATTTGGTCAGAGAGGAGTGTCCCATCCCAAGTGGTGAAGGAGAAGCGTAGCCATGTTTATGGATACGGTTACGTGGATGTAACTGGTCAAGTGCATGGCATGGTGCCTCATGCTGGCGCATTCCATGATGTTCCAAGCCTGCGCCACCCGGCATCCCTGGAGCCCAACGCAAATTTCCGTGTGTGCTGTCACTGGGCCACGTGCCAAAGGTCTATTTATCTTCATCTGTCTGTTTATTTGTTTGTTTATTTGTTTGTTTATTTATTTGTTTATTATTTGTGTGTGTGTGTGAACTTGGCCCCTCCAGCGCATTTGTGGACACGGGCGTGACACTCGCCTGCCATGCAGTCGACGCTTTTCTGGCCACAGAGGCTGCTGAGAGGCATCCGCAGGGGCCCGACGCGCAGGCACAAACCTGCCTGGTGGCACGCGGCCTGGCCCCCAGTGCATCCAGCCAACAGGCCACCCAGCCCACGCTCCCCAACGGCGTGGTGACGAGAGGAGGTAGTAAACAGGGGCGCGCGTCAGGCCATGATTCCCCGCACGCCTCATCGAGCCCAGGCACGACCTTTTCCGAAGCCAGTCACGACCACTGCCCGCCACCCCTGTCCTTGCCAGCATCATCTCCCGGTGTTTTCCAGCTGGTCCCCGCCCCCGAGGTTTACCGAGAGGTGGACGCTCCTGCCGCCCCCACCGAGGTGCCCAAGGCGGGCCATGGCAGGCGGCAGCAGCGGCCGACAGCGGCGTTCATCCACTCCAACCTCCTGCTGACGCTGTACCGAGAGACCGACCACGTGACGGACGCAAGCACCCCGGGGGGCCCGGGCGTGCCCGCTTGGGCAACCGGCGGCCCCTCTGGTGGCTTTTCTAGTTCCATTAGTAGCCCATACTCTGGCCCTTCTGGTGGGCCTCTGTCCTCGTCAACCTCTTGCTCCCAATCGCAGAGTCATTCTTCACGGTCTCCCGCAGGCATGGCCAGCAGTGGGGCCGTCTCGGCACGGCCTGTGGCTGGCTCCCGGCTGGGCGGTCCCAGCGGTGGGGGGGGGCCTAGTAAAGGCATCGAGGATGATGTGGAGATGGTCCACCAGGCGCGCACGCTGCTCGCGGGCGTGCTGGAGGAGACGGATGCCAGGATCCACGTGGATGCGCTCGCGTGCTTCTCCGTACGATACCGGGGCTTCATGGTCGTGGTGAGGCCGTACGAGGGAGGCGACTGTGCACGTGTACCTCACCACCCTGGCAGGGGGGATGTCCCGGCCTTCGCGTATTCCTCCACCGCCAAGGAGGGGAAGGGGGCTGTTCGGGGGGGGGGATTGCCCATGGCATGGAGTGGGGGCGGGGGGGGAGGGAGCTGGCGGCAGTGGCGCCGGCGGATGGTAGCGACGATGGCGGTGCGGATGACGGCAGTTATAGCAGTGGCTGGGCGGGATTTCTCAAGGATCTGGAGGCGGTGATTCCCATTGCCCGCAATGGGGGCGAAGGCGCGCTGAACGCCAACTGGTGGGTTTTTGTGAGGCTCAACTAGGCGTCCCCCTTGTGCTCTGTCCTTACTGGCGATGCCCTTGTGCTCTGTCCCAAGAAGGCATCCCCATTGTGATTGGTCCCAAGAAGGCATCCCCATTGTGATTGGTCCCAAGAAGGCATCCCCATTGTGCATGCGCATAATCTGTATGTTGCAAGCTTGCATCCCCCTTGTGCTGTGTTGTAAGCGGCCACTGCAACGAGCATCCAGTTTGCACTCCGTCCAATTCAGACAGAAGCCATGGGTGTATCATTACATGTGGTCTTCTCACAAATGTCCACTTGAGCGCTTCTATATTCAGAGTCTGCGTGTGCCGATCCATGATACACAGGATGCCGATCAATATCTGGATGCACCGTACGCTCTTTGCTGGAGTCTGCACATGTCACAAGTGTATTCAGACCACCGTCGTGATGGCCACCACCTAGTGGATCCTAGTAATATGCATATTACATCTCCTGTGTTGTGCGGCGATGGGCTGGTCTAGCACTCGGAAGCCCCTATGGGTCCCCCACCCCCCCCTGATAGGCAGGCTTGTTGAGACACTGCTTTGCTTCTATTTTACCAAGTTGACACCCCACCAATCCATGACTCGCTGTTTATAGAAAAGCAGCACAAATGCGTGGCTTAAGCTTTTCGTGTGCAGACACCTGCCCCTTTTTTCCTACAGGAAACAAATGCCATGTTGCAACAGGGTCGCACACAAGGGAAACCCTACGCAGCGGGGGGGAGGAAGAGGGGGGGAGGGTGTTTTGTATGTGCTTGATCTGCTTGCACACGTCACCGATCACAACATCCCCCACTCTCCTCGATTCCTTGCCACCTTCTGTCCCCGTTTTTTCAACCCTCCCATGCCCCGTCACGCCTGCCAGCTTGCAATGCCCCCTGCACCCCGCCATAACCGGGGAAGAAGAGCCCGCTTTTTTAGCAAAGGGCGCCGCCACGGACAAACGGAAGCGCGCGACCCCTCCCCCCCGCATGAGCGCCCAACCTGTGTACGACTACCACCCAGCCGGTGAGACCCTCGTGCGGCGGGTTCTGCACGCGAGCATGAGCGCACTGGAGGCAGCGGTCGCGCAGGGGGGCGGGTCAGGGGCAGCCCTATGGTTTGAGCCACGGGGCCCACATGCCGCCAAGTCTGCCAGCAGCAAGAGCAACAGCAGCGGCGCAATGGCATCCCCGTCGCAACAAACGCTTGCGCATGCAGCCACTCCGACCACGACAGCGGCTGGGAGTACAGTGAATCCCACTACAGTGACGGCGGCCACCGCGCGTCCTCCCAGGGCCTCGGGGGAGTTTGCCCCCGAGTGGCTCTCTCTGCTGCCGCTGCGGCGCGAGGTTGGCGTGAGCTGGGCGCGACACCTGATGCTCCATGACACCCAGGCAGGGGGAGGGCCGGGGCAGGGCAAACCGACTGGAAAGGAGGATGCGTTATCTGCGCAAGTTAAGTCCCGCATGAAGCCGCTAGAGGGGAAGAAGGGGTTCGACGCAGCCCTCCGCCACGCGCACGCAAACCACGTCGGTGACTCGGAGCGGCAAATGAGGGCTGACAACGTCACCAGCACCGGGGCCTTGCACTCTGCCCCCCACCCGCCCTTAGCCAATGGGGGCCCGGGCCACGTGGTGGGTTGCCACCTGGCGCTGCCCCGCAGCCGGCACCCGAGCGGAGGCCTCTGGGAAGACGTGGTTGCCCTCTTTGGTGGCGATGAGCTGGCGGTCCGCGAGTCCCGCATCCGCAACCTGCGCGCGTACGAATGCATGGCTCTTGAGTCCAAGGGGCCAGGGGGGGCGGCGGGGGGATGTGGCGGATGCCAGGCCCATGCGGCCGGGGAAGGCAAGGGCGACAGCCGCTGTGGCATGCCAGCCACCGCGATGGACATGAATGACCTACCGGGGGGTGCTGCTGCCGGGGGATGCTGCGGAGGGACCGGCCATAACCACGGGCACCATGGCGGCCATGGCAGCCATCAGGAGCACTCGTCACACCCACCTCATTCTTCTTCTCACCATGGCACGGGCAAGGACAGAGCGGGAGGTGGGGGGTTGACTAAGGGGGGGGGATCCGCCGCTGAGCCAGCGCAGCCTCGACATACCCAGTCGGAACCGGGGGGAGGTAAACCGGCAGACGTCCCAGAGTCCTGCGGGAAGGATGCCAGTCACGCAGTAACTGCTGTGCCGGCCCCGTCTGGCGCATGCCTCCCCCCTCACCTTCCTCCCTTGCTTCTGGACTTGTCGGCCCGGGAGCTGATTCGCCGCGGATGCCATTTTTACACCGACCGGCTGCTCCCTCAGCTGGTGGAGGACCTGCGCTCGCTCGAGCTATCCCCCGTGGACGGCCACTCGCTCACCGACTTCATGCGGGCGAGAGGAATCGGCACGCGGTCGTTGGGCGTGCTGGCGTCCGCGGCGTCGGATGCGAAACTACCGCACGTCACCGCCGAGTGTGAGCTGGAGATGATCGCGCGGGGGGTCAAGCGGCTGCTGCGGTCGGTCATGATCGCTGCCCACGCGGATGCCAGCAGTCATAGCGACGCCAGCAGTGATAGTGGCAATGCGAGCCATACTAGCAATTATAGCGAGCACGGTGCGGTGACTGCCCCTGGTGGCGCCGCTGGTAGTGGCGACAATGACGGGGCCTTCATTGGAGGAGGTTCTGCGCTCAACCCTGCGGATAGCGACCAGGCTCTGGCGACAGCTGCTAACTACACCGGTCGGCACGCCACCTCGGTGCACTCTAATAACCTAGCCTCAGGGGATAGATTTCAAGGGGTGCGGGACACGGATGCCAGAAGTGGAAGTGGAGATGCCAGTAGTCATAACAATGTCAGTGTCAGTGGGGCCAAGGCCACCCGTGCGGCTGCCAGTAAAAAGGCCCCAGGTGCCCCGGTCGATTCCTGTCCAGACCACGCCAACGAGAACACGGTGACGGCCCCGGCGAATGCGCCACCTGGTGGCAAGCAGCACCGGCCGCAGGCCTCGCTGCTGCCCACCGCGCTGGCCGTGTGTTTGAGTGCGCTGCTGCGACCGGTGGCACCTGCTGGCAGCCGCCCCACGGAGTATAGTGCCACATCAGATTCTGGCGCTAGAGACGACTCGAGCGAGGGGGCTGGTGCGGCGCCGAACAGTGACGGGCAAAAGCGAGTGGACACAAGTAGTGCGGAAATAAAGTGGGGGGTCTCGGAAGCTGCCCTCGCGGGGAGCCCCGATGAGCTCCCCTTGGACGAGCTGCTGTGGCTCTGGGTGCAGGGCTACGTACGCTACAAGTATGGATACTGCCTGCCGGGGGCCACGCGGCGGTGGCTGCGGCGGACGGCGCTCCTGCGTGCGGTGTGCCAGAAGTCTGGTATCGTGGTCGCGTGCTCGGTGGAGCCGGGCAACGCGGGTTCCGTTCCTGCGGGCAGCCGCCCCATGGTGCCAAAGGGTTTGACTGGGAAAGCCTCGGAGGGCGGGGCGGGCAGCCGAGAGGAGCCCAGGGGACTGGGCGCATCTCTGGATAGTGGCACAAGTAAGCGGGGGAAGGGCAAGGACAAGAAAGGAGGGAGGGCGGCGGCGGCGGGCAGGGCGGCAGCGACAGGGGAGAACCGACCGGGAAATGGGGGGGTGGCGTCGGTGGCCCCTGCAGTATACCCCCACGAGGTGCTGGCGCTTGTACCTGTGCCCAAAGTGAGTCGATGCGAATCTGCAGTGCATTGAGTGAGTCGATGCAAAGCTGTAGTGAGTTTGTGTGACTCTTCAGTGAGTTGATGCAAAGCTGAGGTGAGTTTATCTGACTCTTCAGTTAGTTTTTGCAAAGCTGAGGTGAGTTTATCTGACTCTTTAGTTAGTCGATGTAAACCTGCAGTGAGTGTGTGCGTCTCTTGAGGAGTTCCATGCAACTCTGTAGTGAGTGGATGCGAACAAGCATTTTGGCGTAATCAGCTATACCCGGGATGGGTGTGCACAGTGGTTGCTTGCGTGGCCTCGTTGCCAGGTGTGTGTTCCCCCCCCCCACCCCACCCCACCACCACCGTTCCTATCTCCCCAAACCTCGCAGACCCTTAAGCCCACCTTTCCTTTTCCCTTTCTCGACCAATGGCACGTCTTCACTTTCGCGCCGCCCCTCCTTGCCTGCTTTCTTTACCCATGCCTCGGTAATGTACAGCAACCAAGTGTCGCCATGGTGGTCTCTAGCCTTGCCACGCTCAACGTAGATGGAGTAAACTAATTTTTCGTGCATTGTCTAACTAATTTTTTTTACTGACTAGGTTGTCCCCAGTTTACAAATTAACAAAATTAACAAATTAACGCCGGCGGACTACCTGCGGACTGCTCTACGTGGAGTCGCCGGGCTACAAGTTGCGTACTTGACCAAACTCAGCTGTAGAGGCCGCCGCACCAATTTTTACTTCTTTTCGTCACATGGCTTGCGTTGGGTTCATCGACGAGCATCGACGCTCATCGACGGTGCAATCTGACGGCGGAGAATAAGTTCGCCACAGCACAGCGCGACGCAAGGGCTAAGATCCGACAACGTGACATGCAAAGCTTTAGACCGCATCGCTAACCGGAAATTCCGTCCAACACCGTCGTACAGTACTGCCAGTCGACCGCACCTCTGCCTCTTAACCGTCGAATGCGCAATCGATCTAGAAAGAAGAAACGTCTCCGCGACACTTCCGCGATTTCAGTACATGCCGTCACCCTTGACAGTTGTCGTACAATACTGCAAATTTACGCCAATAGAAACTCGCCTGCAAACATATATCTCGATAGAGGCATGCGTCTTATTTAATTTCAAGGTACCTCTTAATTAATCTCGCCCTCCCGTTGTAACACCGTCCCCCCGTTGTAACACCGTCCCCCCCCCCCCATAAATGCGTCCCCCCCCCCGTTGTAACACCGTCCCCCCCCACGTACAGTACTTTCAACCGCAGCTCTGCCTTTTAACCGTCGAATGCGCAATCGATCTAGAAAGTATCCGCGATTTCAGTACATGCCGTCACCCTTGACAGTTGTCGTACAATACTACAAATTAACGCCAATAGAAACTCGCCTCCAAACATATATCTCGATAGAGGCATGCGTCTTATTTAATTTCAAGGTACCTCTTAATTAATCTCGCCCCCCGGCCTCCGCTAATTTGCTAATTTGCTAAATTTGCTAAAAAAGAGCCAATTTTACCCCGACTGTCTGATCTAGTTTTTCTTTAATTATACTCAATACCATCAGGGCATGCCCGTCTCTTTGCCCCCTCCATGTGCCCCCTCTCTGCATGCCTCCCCCTCCCTGCATATCCGCCCCCCCCCCCCCCCCCCCCTCCCACGCCATGCCCCCCCGGACGTGTGGGTGCAGGTGTACGTCTACATCTCAGGGGAAGGCCGTCGCCAGCTGGAATGCGCCAAGTCGTGTTTGGATAAGGGCAAGCTCGAGGAGGCCGTGTGGCACGCCACGCACGCGCTCGGTGAGTTGATGGGCGGCGCTTAGCATGCGCTCGATGCGTTGATGGGTGGCCCATACCAGCACTCATTGGTGGCTTATCGGTGGCTCATCGGTGGCCCATACAAGAGCTGTGTGAGATGCTGCTCCGTAAGTGATATGTTGTGTCCCAAATGTCTGCCTTGTTTATCCCCCCAGGCGAGCTCAAGGACCTGTTTTCACATCCCTAGTGCCTGCCTTTCCTGCTTCCCTGTCTTGTGATCCTCCTTACTCGTAGTCACCTTCTCTGCCATCGCTTTGCCTGGCCCCTTGTGATGACCTCCACGCAGGCAAGCTCAAGGACGTCGCGGGCGGCGCGCACCGCAGCACGGCGGGCGCCTACTCGCTTCTCGCGGTCATCCTCTACCACACGGGTGACTTTGAGCAGGCGGTGCTGCTGCAGGAGCGGGCGTTGCACATTAATGAGCGGGAGCTGGGGCTGGACCACCCAGACACCATCAAGGTGAGGGGAGGTGGCAAAAGGACATGGTTGCACCACCCGGGCACCATTAAGGGGAGTGGAGGTGGCAAAGGGACATGGTTCAACCACCCGAACACCGTTAAGGTAAGGGGAGGTGGCAAAGGGACAATTTTTAGACCATTTGCGGAGGTTTACGGGGGACAACACAACATGTGGAAGACCTGGACATCAAAGATGATAGAAGGGGAGGGGGGGGGGGGGGAATGTGGCGGAAGTTTGGCAATGATGGAGGAGGCTTATGTTATGAAGGACTATCCCAGAATGAGGATCACTCTGGGTCACCAGTCATGTAACTGGGGGGTAGTGGATGCTTCAATAACAGCACCATCGAGGTGGGCGGCGGGGGGGTAATTAGTATGCCAGATAAGGCCCTGTCAAGGTGAGGGGGGAAGACTGGGGGGGGGGGGGGGGGGGGTTGGGAGGCCAGAGCGTCCCAAATATGGAGGCCATCAGCATACGAGGGGGGGCGCGCTGTAACAAGGACGGTCACGATCAAGGCAAAGATTTTTCCTCATTTCTCCTCGTAAGCCTCATCCACCCAATCGCCTATCTGCCCCCCTTGTCTACCTATGCTATGCCTTTCTCCTTCGCAGAGCTACGGCGACCTGGCGGTGTTCTACTTCCGTCGCCAGGAGACGCTTCTTGCGTCTGCATACGTGCACCGCGCACTGTACCTTCTGGGCACGACATGCGGCCCCTCCCACCCGAACAGCGCGGCCATGTTCATCAACCTGGCCATGATGGAGGAGGGGATGGGCGACGCGCACGTTCCCCTCGCGCTGCGGTACCTGCACGAGGCGCTCAAGTGCAACATACGGCTGCTGGGCGACGACCACGTGCAGGTAGGGCGTGGTTCAATAGTCGAGACTTTTTTTGTGTGGAGTCTGAAAACAGTGCATATAAGAGCATATTGCGGGTAAATGCTTTACCTGCCTGAGGAGTTCCAAGTGCAACCAGCACCTGCTGGGTGATGTCCAGGGCCTTTTCCCTCCGCATACCAGCTTACCAGGACTAGTTGCTCACCAGGACTAGTTGCTCACCAGGACTACCTGCTTACCAAGACTACTAGCTTACCACGACGACCAGTCCTAACATCCCAGGTCCTCGAGTCTCAGGGTCGGTCATGCCCCTTGCTCGATGCATGCCCCCTGAACTTGTGAATGGAAGGCTTGGCGCGGTTCCCCGACGCTCGGCCTCCCTCTAACCTGTTTCCTGCTGCACGCGCCATGCCATGCGCTATGTGCGTGCGCTTGTATCATGTGTGTATGATGCGTGTGCGCACATTTATGCAACTTGGATTCCTTTGCTGGCACGCACAGACCGCGAGCAGCTACCATGCCATCGCGATCGCCCTCTCTCTGCTGGGCGCCTACTCCCTGAGCGCCACCCACGAACGCAAGACGTTGGCCATCCTGACGGCCAACCTGGGGCCTGCTGACCCGAGGACGCAGGTGAGGGTGGCGGGGGGGTGGGGTGGGGGATGTATTGGGTTTCATGTCGGATAATCTCTCCACCCCACGCATCTGGTGGGCGCGAGGGCGCTGTTTAGTAATTTTGTGCTACTAATACACCACAGTGTGGTGCTAATTCATGTAGAACTAGTCCATGATGCTATTTCTTTTGCTGTTTGCTAGTGTCTACTTATCTTTTAGTAATTAATTGCAGGAACTTATTGATAGATGCAGTTGCACGCTGCCCCAAACCTTAGATCATGTTCCCTTGGGGGAACTTATGTGTCTGGTTCACCAATGTGTCTTTGCTGAGCCGTTTCGTGCTCCCTAACTGCTCTGTTCGTAGTTGCTCCGTCCATGCATCGACCGATGGACCAGCCCCCATTAGTTGCCCCCACTGTCTAGAGGCGGCGGCTTTAGCCCCATCGGCAAGGAGAATCTGTTGCTGGAAATCTTGCTGAAAAATGTTGCTATGCTAGCGTCCACTCATGCCTCCATTTGTGTCCCATTCATGCATGCTCTAATGTCCCCAGGACGCGGCGGTGTGGTTGGACCATTTCGAGGCCCGTGCCGACGAGCAGCAGTGGGAGCTGCAGCAGCAGCAGGCAGCCGCCGGGCGCGCCAAGGGGGCAAGCGGGGGCGCCGACGCGGGTCGCACAAGTGGGCGCACGGCCACCGAGAAAACCAAGGCCACGGGGAAAGCGGCTGGTGGTGGCACGGCTGAGGACGGGGGTGAGGCGGCGGGCAGCAGCGAGGCGGTGGATGGTGGAAACGAGGCGGGTGCTGAGGGAGCCGGAAAGGGCGGCAATGACAAGGGTGCCAGCCCAGGTGGGTGGGTAGTTCGCGGCTGAGTAGAAATTCTAAGTTGAACCATTTTGAATAGGGATTGTGTTGGAAATAAGTGGAAATGGAAGAGTGGCTCAGAAGGCTGCGGATGGGATTTTGTGATTGCGTGGGTTCTGTCACTTGGCCATGGTTGCTGTTAATGCCAGTTTGAAGTCATCCGTGACGGCGTGACCTTAGTTGTTTCTTATCATCCCCACCCCTGGTCTCCACCCAATCCCATCCATAATTACTCATTCCCACCATCGCCAATTCTTTAGGAGAATTGCGCTGAATGACGCAGTCACTTCATGGAAACGTGTGCTTAACCCGTGGCTGTGTGGACCCTGAACCATGGCCTGGTTGGCTTGCACTTCTTTACAGCTGGGCATCACGCGGTCATGTCTCCCTTGTGCCGTGGGGATGGCGTCTGTTGCCCTGTCGAGGGGAGTTGCATCTCAGTCACGCATCACTTTTCGCTGGCGTGTTTTACTATAGCAAAACGAAAGTAACGGGAACACCAACAATGATCCGGTGATGTAAACACAGGGTGGAGAGCCTGCATCTCTAACGTGCATGTCCAGCCACGCCAATTCTTGCCTGAAACTGACGCCATCGTTGACGAGCCCGCCTGGGTTTGATATTTCGCATCAGCTGTGCCCTATCTACCCTAATTCTGTCACCCAATTGCTGTTGCTGACTGCCGAACCATTGCCCCACCGCCATTGCCCCCCATGATACTGCCCGCACAATTGCTTGCCCCCCACGCGGTGCACTTCTCTTTTTGCCCCTGTCGGTGAACAGGCCCCCGCAAAGCCCTCCCCGAGAACTCCCTGGTCGCTACCAAGGGCCACCTGAGCGTCAAGGACCTGCTGCGGTTCATTGACGGCAACAAAAACAACAACGCCAGCAGCAGCGGTGGCGGTGCCGGCGGTGGCGGCAGTGTCCCCAACCTGCTGTCCAAGGAGCACAAGGCCCTGTCGGGCTCTTGGGTCTCCACCAGCGCTGCCGCACGGATGCCCGCGCACGAGTCAGGTGCTGCGTCCGCCCTGGTCCCTGAACATGCCGGCAAGTCCCTGGAAGGTAAAACCAAGGATGGCAAGTCCATGGATGGGGAGGCAGAGGAGAGCAACGGCGAGATTAGTGGGGGGCAGGGAGAGGGCAAGAGCAACCACGCAGTCACCGCAAATGCCAGCAGTGTGGAGGGTCGCCGCGCGGCGGATGTCAAAGTTAGCACGCACCGCACCCAAGGCAGTGAGGGCCGTGCAGAGGCACGCCTGCCACAAGCGAGGCTGTCGCATGTTCTGGCAAACACGGAGGGCCGGTCCCCTGCATTGGTGGACGGTAGCGTGGGCACAGCGGCCCCTGATGGTGAGCCAGCCAGGGAGGCCAGCCAGGGAGGGGCGGTTTCCCCCAGAGTGACAGCTGGCAGCGCCGATGGCGCGACTGGCGAACCGGCCAGAGAGCCCGGTTGGCCGCTGTGGGGTGCTGCCGCGGTGGAGGGGATGTGTGAGGCGGACCGTCTGGCGATAGAGGCCGCAGTCCTGCTCCAAGAACAAGAAGATGGGGTGGCGGGTGCAAGTGGTAATAACAGCGACAATAGCACCGATGGGTGGTGCTGCGTGGCGGCGCGGGGTAGGGCCGGGCGTGGCCTGCGTGCGCGTGACGTGAGTGCTGGCGTCCGATCCAGCACGATGACAGGTGGCAGTGCGCAGGGGGGGCACGTAACGGAGGCGCGGCTGCACCACAACGGCCGCGTGCGGCAGCAGCAACAACGGCGGGACTCCTCTGCGCGTGCCAAGAAGCAGCTGTACCCGTCCTCCTCGCCCGCCCCCGCCGGTATGTACGCGAGGAGTAGCCAAGGCAAGCCGCCTCCACGAGCGATGGACACCGCCGCCAAGCCCAGCACAACCAGCACAACTACGGCCAGCATTACCACTACCAGCACCAGCAAGGACCCCAACCCGATGGCCCCGCCGCCGCCGCCGCCCCCTGCCCGCATGCGCCTGGGCCCCCAAGGCCCTTTTCCCCAAGGCCCGACGGTCCCGATTGCTGGGGGGATAAGCGTGCCGGAGGCTATTTCCGGGGCGGCGGCCCTGGAGGGTAGCATTGTTCCAGGGGCCAAGGATGCCATCCCTGTAGCGACCACGCAAACGCCGCCACCCAGCGCCGGTGGTGTCGCAGCGGCCCCGCCAGCCGACCCCCAGGCATCTGTCCACCCCCAGGTGGTCTCTCCGGCTGCACCGGTAGCGCCGATAGCCGATGCTGAGATGCGCCCAATGATGGCGCCGACGGCACCAATTGCTGTAGCGGAGACCCATCGGATGCAAGCGCCGCCTCTGCCACCGCCACCAGTGCCATTTGGACCGAATCTCATGATGAGGCCGCCCGGGCCCATGCCCATGCCGGTGCCTGTGCTGGTGCCTGTCCCAAGGCCCGCGCCCGCCGTTGCAGTGCTGCCTGCGGCGCTGGCCCCCATGGCACCCGTTCCTGGCGTGGCCCCCATCCCGCCAGTTCCAACCGCCGTGCCAGGTCTGCCAACCGCGGTCCCTCCGATGGCTTCCACCACGGGCGTGCCAAGCACGGGCCCGGTCCTTGTCGCCGTTGACGGCAGGGCGGGCGCTCCTGTGCTGGGCGTGAGCGGTGTGCCTGGGCCGTCGGTCGGCGTTCAAGGGCAACCGGATGCAACCACACTCGCGCACGGCCCCGCCGCGTTCGTGCCAACCGACCCAACTCCCATGGTGGGCCCGCCAGCCATAATTGCCGTGGCAGCCCCTGGCATCCCCGGCATTTCGGCAGGAAAAATGGTCCATCCCTCCCTGCACGTGGGGGGAACACCTCTTGGGCCACCCCACGCGCAGGGAGCAGGGCTGGCCGGCCCGGACGTGGTTCGCTCCCAGCCCCTAGACGGGTCCGCCTTGCCCCCGCAGCCATCCACGCCACCTTCCCAAAGAAGCGCCGCCCCCTTGAGTGCGCCATCGCCTGGCCATGCGGTGGTGGTGGGTTCCAGCGCGACAGCCGGGGGGGGCTCTGGTACGGTCCCGGTGGCGGGTGCTGGCAGCGGCGTTCCGGGGACATGCCCCGCGCCCACCTCGTACCTCGACGCGGCCGCGTCGCCGCCTCGGCCGCGGGCGGGTGGGACCAGCCCAGGAAATACTGGGAATACTGGCAACAATCAGGTGATGGGGGTGCCACAAGCATCTCAAAAACCCACGAGGGCGGGCGCAGCCGGGAGCGTGACGACAGCTAGTAGTTCCGCAGTGGCCACTGGCCTGCCACGGAAGGAAGCGCCGACCAAGGCAAAAGACCGCACCCAGAAGGTGAGCAACAAGGCACAAACACGGGGGGAAGGGGGGGCCAAGAACGCCGCTGCTGCCACCCGCAAGAATCCCACGCAGGCACCCGGGGGGCCCCGAGGACCAGCATCCTGCCAGCCCGCTGACTCGTCCCACCTGGCAGGGTTTGCCCATGGGGATGCGTCCGGGGCCGCCGCCCCCATGCTGGCACCCCCGGCGCCCCACCCCCCGCCGGGGGGGGTCGCTGGTCCGATGCCGCCGCAGGGCCCTAGGTTTGAGCCCATGGGGGTTCCCTACCCGACGAGCCACATGGGTGCAGGGGGCGGCATGCCGGCCCATATGTACCCACCGCAGATGTACCCCCCGCCCCCGCCGCCCTATCAACCGGGCATGGACCCTACCTGCGGTCCCCAGCAGCATTTAATGCCGGGCGCCCCGATGCCCTACCCAGGCCCGAATTTCCTACCCCCAATATACAATGGCATGCCGCCGCCGCCGCATGCGTACTTCATCCCGCTGCATGGGCCCCCGGTCGGCCCCCCACACTTCGCGGGTATGCCGATGGCGATTCCGGGCCCCCCCACGCCCCCTGGTGTCATGATGGGGGGCGACGCCATGGCCCCGGTCCCAGGCATGATGCCCTGCGGGGTTGGGTACCAGATGCCTCTTCAGCCGCCCATGCCGCAAGCCCCCATGGCACCCGTGCCGATGGGCCACATGCGGGGGGGCACGAAGCTGAACCCTAATGCGAGGGTGTTTTGCCCTGGTGCTGCCCGGTGGGCTGGCGGCGCGTGATGAGCTAGAGCTGTAGTACGTTGAGGACTGCTTCTGCACTAATGCGATGGTCAGATGGAGCAAGTCTGGCTTTAATGGTCCAGCTTGCTCAGACAGTGCTGCTTTGTGAACAGGTCAGCCCCCGTAAATATGAGAAGTGTTGTACTAAGCAGGTACGTTAAGTGAGACAACCACCGGTGTATGGGCCTGCATTTTTGAAGGATTCATGCCATGTCTTGTTTGAGGAGATGACAAAAAGTTAAAGCAGTATGATAAAATAGGCATATCAAACGATTGGATTTGGGGGGTCATCAAAACCGCCCGTATGCAATATGAACGGCAGAGGCGGGCTGTTGGTTATTACCCCCTGTGAGGGACACCTGCCCTGTCCGTGGCCGCTCCTGGCATGTGGCCAGGGTCGACTGCCTTTCCTAAATACATGTGTTAGTAGAAGGTTGCTGCTGCGCCTTGCATGGGGAGGCTGTTCGAGCATGTGCTACCGATGCTGCGGAGTACGTACCCATAATCGGAGTACTGATGCCAAAATAAACTAATGGTAATCAAAACCTAGTGCTAGCTTTTTGCAAGGAAGTACTTGGGACTAGCTTGCGTGCCATGCGCAGGGCAATTTCGCGGAGTATGTATACATGCTAATCCCATGGGCATTGTCTCTCATGGGCCTGCTAATTGCTAACAGTATTAATTGCCAGGCAATCAAGCGGTCATGTCTGCACGTGCTCAGTGTCCTCGAAGAGGGTGGTGTCGTCTGCATATAGATGATTTCCGCACTAGCCTAATCTCCGCGTCCGCCCCGCCGACTTTCACCCCGGGTTCCCCACCCACACTGATGCGAGCAAACCGCTTGCGAGCCTGAATCATTATTTACTTATTTTTTACTTACTTTATTCGATATACAGATTGAACCTCATTACTGAACTAAAAATAGTTTATGTTTTTCAAAACTTTTTTAGCCGGCCACAGTCCACATCCGCGAGTACTTTGCCCACCTTGACGACCACTATGCACGGCAAGTATTAATTTTAATTAAGTATTTATAATACTCGTGCCCCCGTTGGGGAGTCACGGAGCACCGAAGTGCTTTCAATCCTGTATGTGCACAACAGGAAGAAAGGGCGTGCAGAGATCTCAGGTTGACCCCCTTTCTCCTTCATGGCCAGAGGCATGCCACAGCAGCAATCGGACACGATAGACGATCCGGCAAGTTCTGTGGGTGCAATAAGACCCGTGTCAGCATATCATTACTTGTAAGGAGTGTGGGCAAGTAACTGCTGATCATAGCCAGGACATTAATCTTGTACATGTGTGCCTATGATGTGCCACACTCCAGATGATGCCTAGTTTTATTTAGTTATGCTGTGCCCATGCAGAGAGCTGCTCTCTGCTAAGATGCCACGCTCTAGCTTTTGTATAGCTATATGATGATCTTCCCCCCCGTGCCAGAATCCCCCCCTTAGGCGGGTTGAACCTGAGACAGCATGGTGGTGCCGGTGCCCTGGTGCACCTAGAGCAAGGGTCGTTTACATTCCCACCCTTGCAGGAAGTAGCTTAGAATGTATGATAGGCCATATGCCCCTTCAGTTCTCTGGGGCTATGCATGCTACATATACTCCCAACGGAGTTATGTTCCTAATTAATTAATTAATTAATAGCCAGGACGTACAAGGGCTGTACAAGGGCCAAGCTAAGGCTATGGCTCAGTTGTGTCTGCCGGCCAATGATCGATTACAATCTAGGGCTATTCTAGCCCGCAGGGGGCGTCCACATCTTGTGGTTGATCATCAGGTCCCCGCCCCTCCAGTACACCTTGCATGGGCTTCTGGCTGGGGGCCCTGCTTGAGGCGGAGGTGTTCAGGCCGCACGGGTCGCGTCGCTGCTGCTGCTGAGCGGGGGTCAGGTCGTCCGGCCAGCGTCCAGGTGAGGTCGTGCATGCAACCTCTTGCGACGAGAAAGGAACCGCTAGCTGCTTGTCCTCAGGGGAGGGGAAGGTGAGCAGGACTGGTGGGGGAGCCGCCTTGTCCCGTGAGTGGGGAAGGCAGTGGCACCCGCGCAGTTCTACCTCACGTACCTACCGTACCAGGCCCATGAGGGTAAGAAGCCGGTCCTTGAGCTCGATCGACGGCAAGTTAACTAGGTGGGTTCGCCTGCGTGACGCCCAACGGCCCGCCTGCTGGTACAGGCGCACAGCTGGCAGCGGCTAGCGAGCTATCTCAGGACGCTATATCCGGTTCGCCGCAACAGCAGCTGGACCTTTGGTACTCCTCCCCGGCAGTCTTGGCTGCTTGGTGCCCCCCAGCCCCCCCCGCCGCTCGGCCCGTTGGCGCCCGACCGTCCGGCGCCGGCATTGGGTGTCCCAGACCCGCCTACGCCACCCGGCGCCGCCGAATGGAACTACACGTACCCTAGCTCCTCTTACGGAGACCCTGGCCGACCCTAGCTGAGGAGCTACTGCCGTTCACGGAGATCGAGCTACGCACCGCCCCCACCCTGCATGAGCTCCGCTTCTACCACGCTGCCGTTGGTCCCGACCACGGCTCCCCGCACCTGTGATTAAAATGACTGGCGGTGCTCACGCAGTTTCCGTGCTCGATGTCTGCAACCGGCTTCTGCTGGCTGATGCCCTGCTATCCCTGAATGGCAACACAGCTTCCGGGTGATGCTCTATCTACAAAAACAAAGGCTCTCCTGACGACCCCCCAAACTACCGAGGATCGAGTCAGTGCATCCAGAGCGCCACGCTCAAGTTTATATTCATGTGCATATGTGATCCTCAACCGCCTTCGTTCTACTCTCGACCAACACCTGGGGGAAAGCCAACTCGGGGTCCGGCCTGGTCGCAACACCGTGACATGCATGGCCATCTTCGTCGCGCGCCGCCTCAGTGGAGGAGATCGCACTTCTGCAGCTAGCCTGGTAGTTTTCCCGCCATCTTAATCTTCGTCGACTTTATCAAGGCATTCGCCTCTCAATCTCTGGGACGCTCTTTGGCCGGCCGGGCCGTTCTCGCCCGCGCTCGCGTCCCCCACCCCCCTGTTTGCTGTCGTCCGCTCAGCTGCATGTCATATTATGAGGGGTCGACCACCTCGGTACCCACTCAACACGCGGCAATACCCCGCCATGTTCACAACAGACAGGCATCTGGTGGCAGGGCTGCGTACGTACGTCCTGTCACCGTACCTGTTCATTATTGTAGTGGATTATGTTGTGCGCCAGGCACATGCCCGCTTTGCTAGCATATTGCTGGCCGTGCCCCTGGCCTCAAGATTCAGAATTAGCCCGGGGAAGAGGGGCCAACTAATAAGCAGAATTTACTCGCTGAGCTTATCTACTACGCCGAGGACATCACTCTCCTAAGTTGCGCAGCCAGCGTCTGCCCAACTTTGGTTGCATGGACTGCCTGGCTCTCGCGAGCCAGCCCGGGCTGTTGATATCGCAATCAGCCCCATGCAAGACGGAGGCCATGGCCCTCAGCCTGGCCGCCCGCCCCCACCTGAGCTCCGCCTCTTAGACGACACCCCAGTTCCCTTCCCCAGTTCCGGTCGCTTCAAGCTGCTAGGCAGCTGGCTCCGGCCCCGACTGCGAGGACGACATGACGACCCGGATTGGTATGGCCTGGGCACAGCTCTACAAGCCACCGTCGCTGGTACTGGAGCAACCCCGCCCTGCCCCGGACTGTCAAACGCGACATCTTCAAGGTCGCCTCATCTTCACGATCCTGACCTAAGGAGCCGAGACGTGGACGCTGATCGACGCAGAAGCTGGAGCAGCAACTCGACGGCGCGGTCACCAAGATGCTACGTCTAGTGCGCTCAATATACCATTAGCAAGCACATTCGCCGTCGGGATTAATTTGTATGCTGATTTACCATATGCTTCCCATTAATTAATTAATTAAAACACGTGCTCCCGTTGGGGAGTCACGGAGCACCGAAGTGCTTTTAATCCCTGTGTGTGCACAACAGGAGAAAGGGCAGAGACCCCCAGTCTCCTTCATGCCAAAGGCATGCCACAGCTGCATTCGGGCGCGCTAGCTAAACGGACACGCTAACGATCCGGCATACTGTGGGTGCAATAAGACCCGTGTGAGCATATCATAACAAGGAGCGTGGGCAAGTAATCTGATCGAAGCCAGGACGTAGCATGGCTGTACAAGGACTAAGCTATCGGGCTATGGCTGGTTGTGTACCGTGCGTTTGCGGTGCACGTGACTAGGTAAGGTGGCACAACTAGGCAAACAGTCTAAGCATGGCTGCCATGGCGGCAGTGACTACCAAAGTCAAGCTAGGGCTACAAGCTATTCTAGCCCGCTGGGGGCGTCCACATCTTGTGGTTGATCATCAAGTCCCCGCCCCTCCAGTACACCTTGGGCTTCTGGGGGTCCTGCTTATGGCCGGGAGGTATTCCGGCCACAGGTCGCGTCGCCGGCGCTGCTGCTGCTGAGCGGGGGTCAGGTCGTCGTCCAGCGTCCAGGTGAGGTCGTGCAACCGCTTGCGACGAGAGAGGAACCGCTGCTTGTCCTCACGGGAAGGGAAGGTGAGCAGGACTGGTGGGGGAGCCGCCTTGTCCCGTGAGTGGGGAAGGCGGTGGCACCCACGCAGTTCTACCTCACCTACCAGGCCCATGAGGGTAAGGAGCTGGTCCTTAAGCTCGTCGGCAAGGGAGGTTGACGTCTCACCTGGCTTCTGGGGGAAGCGACGTAGCACCACCCGGCAGTCGCGGCGGGCGCGGTCGGTGGCCTCCTGTTGTTGAGCCTGGCGAAGGTCTTCCAGCTCCTGGAGCTTCGTAGCGATGGCGTCGGTGGTGGAGGCGGTCGCGGTCCGCAGCAGGTCCGCATAGGAGAGCGGCGGGAGGTCACCAGCATCCAGGCCCGGGGTGGCTGGGATGCGATGGTGGCCGTCTGCTCCGCTATCTTTGGGACCTGTGAGGCAAGGGCCTCGGTGTGGGCGGTGATGGCTTCAAGCTTCTTCATGAGCACGCCGCACTTGCCCTCCACCTGGTTGAGGCGAGAGACAAGTGCCGCGTGCGTCTCAGATGCCTGTGCCGCGGTGTGCAGCGCCGTAAACTGGGGTTGGAGCTTGTGGACGACCTTGGTTTCAACATTGGAGACCCGGGCCTCCACCGTGTTGAGTGTCGTGTTCAGCGAGGTCAGCTTCTCGGCCAACGGCCAGGTCACGTGCTTCCCATACTATTAGGCACAGGTGCCTGGGCCTAGCCGGGCACCTCGCATGCACAGATCAGGTAGACACGAACCCGGGCTAAGGATGGCACATGGCAGGCACCAACTAAGCCCGCCCAACCTGGCCGTTTTGTTCTCACATGGCGTGCCCCAGCCGGGCTGCGCGCGGCCGGGGCGCCACCCGCCGGTGGACTTTCCGGGATAGGCTAGGCATTAAATTAAATTATAAAATGTACTCCGTATGGAGATCATGTAGCACGTATTCCTTTGCTTTATGGATGGGGGTGAGCGAAGCCGCGAAACCTAACTAAGCTAACTCTAGGCTAATCTGGATAACCTAACTACTAGAAAATCCTATAACTACTCAGCAAAACGCCCCTTCCTCCTGGGGGGGGGAGGCAGACCCACAGGGGCTGGCGTGTGGGCCTGGACAATGAGTCTTCCACCTCTGCTTGTTCTGCATAGCAGTCCAAGCAAGAGAGAGCCGGGAGGAAATACGGTGTTCAAACTTAGCTGGGACCACTAGTACGTCGGCCAGCAACTCAGTGCTGTGTATAGTTGAGGTCGCGCAGGCTTACCACCCTTTCTAGGAATGTCCTTGGGGCCAGGCCAGGTCATGATCAGGATACGCCGCCCCGGCTGGCCAAGTCGCTGGGGGGCTGGCCAGACCGAGGTCGGTGTCTACCTGACTGTTGAGAGCAAGATGTCCTGCGAATGCTATTCTACGCTGCCTAATCTCGTCCGAAATGCGCGGGCATACCCTTATACAAGGCAAGGCATGCATATGTGTTACCCACGTCGGAATGGGCTCACGCCAGGCCGGGCAGCCCCCTGGCATGTCTGTATTCTGGCGGCAGATGGTTCGCAAGGATAGGTGGCAGGTAGTAATGAAGGAGACCGCACCCAAGCGAGTGGGGGCTCCGCGTGTGACCAAGTATGGCATTCACTGTGATTCGGGCCATGATGCCCACAACCCTGTCGCTAGGTCTTTGATAGCTAGCTCCATCCATCCCCTCCCACTCGACTGTACTTCACGTAGAGCTGTTATACGTGTTAATTAATTAATAGGTTGCTTCATACACGTATACATAAAAAAGATTGTAAAAGATCATGTATTTTTATTCGCATTCTAATAAAAACATTTTGCTCTCCCCCCAAAATACTTATTTTTCATCGCAAAATTTATGTATTTGTACAGTTATTAGCAAGGCAAGGAGAGTAACATCATTGCAAGGTGCAAGGCTCACCAACAGTTGAAGTTGAGTACTTGAGTATAAGCCACGAGAGCACCTTGCAGATGGAATGGAATAGGGGGAAACGATACGGCCCACTGACAGACACATCACATGCAGTCTCATGGCTAGTGTGAACAGTACACATTCGTCAACTGAACACATTCGTGAATCGAAACAACAACATATCAAGGAGACAACCAGCATATCAAGTGTACGGTATATGCCCCTTGCAGGTTGTCGCCCTGATTGTATTACAAGCCCATAGATGCCCCTTTCTCAGGGCTATGTGTTACATATGCTCCCCATGGAGCTATGATTTTAATTAATTAAATAATTAATATGCCCCTTCTCCGGGATATGTGCTACATGTACTCCCAACGGAGTTATGTTACTAATTAATTAATTAGGTGTACGGTTGCTTAACTTACCACAGCCAATAGTGCATGAAAATATTCCAGTAAAAAAAAGCTTGAGAGCACTATATGAACGAGACGATCCATCGCAGCACTGTCCGCAGAAGGTCCACTACGACGCTCACAGCAGCATCCGGTAAGAAAGGGACATCAAGGTTGACAAAGCAAAGATGGAACTTCAACGGATCATGGCAGACCACCCACCCTTGGCTCCTTGCCGCATGCTGGATGAATGTCCCTGGGGTCCCCATCGCCCTTATTGCGCTGCCAATACTGATCATCCCGAGTAGAAGGCATAAGCCATAGAATGTGCCATTGCCACGAGATCGTGCACCTGCTGGGCCCAGTGACTTCTGCTGGCGTCCGCCACAGCGTTGGGCTATTGTAACGCCAGGTAGCCCAGTTCATAAGCCTACTCGCTGCACACACGTCAAGCCGCGGCGAGCCACGGTGTCATCATCATCATCATCATCATCATCATCATCATCATCATCATCATCATCATCATCATCATCATCATCATCATCATCATCATCATCATCATCATCATCATCATCATCATCATCATCATCATCATCATCATCATCATCATCATCATCATCATCATCATCATCATCATCATCATCATCATCATCATCATCATCATCATCATCATCATCATCATCATCATCATCATCATCATCATCATCATCATCATCATCATCATCATCATCATCATCATCATCATCATCATCATCATCATCATCATCATCATCATCATCATCATCATCATCATCATCATCATCATCATCATCATCATCATCATCATCATCATCATCATCATCATCATCATCATCATCATCATCATCATCATCATCATCATCATCATCATCATCATCATCATCATCATCATCATCATCATCATCATCATCATCATCATCATCATCATCATCATCATCATCATCATCATCATCATCATCATCATCATCATCATCATCATCATCATCATCATCATCATCATCATCATCATCATCATCATCATCATCATCATCATCATCATCATCATCATCATCATCATCATCATCATCATCATCATCATCATCATCATCATCATCATCATCATCATCATCATCATCATCATCATCATCATCATCATCATCATCATCATCATCATCATCATCATCATCATCATCATCATCATCATCATCATCATCATCATCATCATCATCATCATCATCATCATCATCATCATCATCATCATCATCATCATCATCATCATCATCATCATCATCATCATCATCATCATCATCATCATCATCATCATCATCATCATCATCATCATCATCATCATCATCATCATCATCATCATCATCATCATCATCATCATCATCATCATCATCATCATCATCATCATCATCATCATCATCATCATCATCATCATCATCATCATCATCATCATCATCATCATCATCATCATCATCATCATCATCATCATCATCATCATCATCATCATCATCATCATCATCATCATCATCATCATCATCATCATCATCATCATCATCATCATCATCATCATCATCATCATCATCATCATCATCATCATCATCATCATCATCATCATCATCATCATCATCATCATCATCATCATCATCATCATCATCATCATCATCATCATCATCATCATCATCATCATCATCATCATCATCATCATCATCATCATCATCATCATCATCATCATCATCATCATCATCATCATCATCATCATCATCATCATCATCATCATCATCATCATCATCATCATCATCATCATCATCATCATCATCATCATCATCATCATCATCATCATCATCATCATCATCATCATCATCATCATCATCATCATCATCATCATCATCATCATCATCATCATCATCATCATCATCATCATCATCATCATCATCATCATCATCATCATCATCATCATCATCATCATCATCATCATCATCATCATCATCATCATCATCATCATCATCATCATCATCATCATCATCATCATCATCATCATCATCATCATCATCATCATCATCATCATCATCATCATCATCATCATCATCATCATCATCATCATCATCATCATCATCATCATCATCATCATCATCATCATCATCATCATCATCATCATCATCATCATCATCATCATCATCATCATCATCATCATCATCATCATCATCATCATCATCATCATCATCATCATCATCATCATCATCATCATCATCATCATCATCATCATCATCATCATCATCATCATCATCATCATCATCATCATCATCATCATCATCATCATCATCATCATCATCATCATCATCATCATCATCATCATCATCATCATCATCATCATCATCATCATCATCATCATCATCATCATCATCATCATCATCATCATCATCATCATCATCATCATCATCATCATCATCATCATCATCATCATCATCATCATCATCATCATCATCATCATCATCATCATCATCATCATCATCATCATCATCATCATCATCATCATCATCATCATCATCATCATCATCATCATCATCATCATCATCATCATCATCATCATCATCATCATCATCATCATCATCATCATCATCATCATCATCATCATCATCATCATCATCATCATCATCATCATCATCATCATCATCATCATCATCATCATCATCATCATCATCATCATCATCATCATCATCATCATCATCATCATCATCATCATCATCATCATCATCATCATCATCATCATCATCATCATCATCATCATCATCATCATCATCATCATCATCATCATCATCATCATCATCATCATCATCATCATCATCATCATCATCATCATCATCATCATCATCATCATCATCATCATCATCATCATCATCATCATCATCATCATCATCATCATCATCATCATCATCATCATCATCATCATCATCATCATCATCATCATCATCATCATCATCATCATCATCATCATCATCATCATCATCATCATCATCATCATCATCATCATCATCATCATCATCATCATCATCATCATCATCATCATCATCATCATCATCATCATCATCATCATCATCACCACACCACCACCAATCTCTATCATCCATCTCCGTCAGTACATCCGGGTGGGAGAGTAAACTGAAACTGAAAAAGAGCCATCAATCGCGGTTACCAAGCCATCCTATAACCCGCCCCCGACTGCTTTGTATCTGTTACTTAATTAACGTCCGCCATCCTCGCCAGCAGTCGGCACCAAGCCATCCTTACGCGCCCACGTGCTTACTTGCTAGAACTGGGCAAAGTGCCGCCACTACCTCAGTCATGGGCCATCCCCCCCGCTGCCGGCGCGATCCATTCCCGCGCCCTCTACGGGTCGGCTCGACCACGTGGGGACAGGCCATGTGGCTGGGTTCCCAACCTTATTGCACGTCTCCACGCCGATGCCCTTTCTGCCATTTGGCAAGGCAATCTCTTTGTTGCTGCAATGCTGGCTCCAGCCTAACTTGCGACCGGCCGCTCTGGAGAGCCAATGACGCTGGTGTGGCAGACGGCTGGAATCCTTCACAAGAAACCCCTTGTGATTGGACCATGCTAATGACTGGAGACTATGCCATAATTGGTCTGGCCAGCGGTGCCCCTTTTCCAACCCACATCAGCAAGTTCCCTGGTAATCGCCCCCATCATACAGTATCTCAGCTCAAACCCGAGGGAGAGGAGAAAACCAATTTTGCTAGGAAAGGATTTGCTGGTGGGCATGCAGGCCCAGCTGGTGGAGGAAAGGCAGTGCCCCAGGATGGTTAGGTGATTGCTCCATCGCAGTGACCCAGTAGGGTAAGCATTCAACCCTCACTTGCCGTGAAGACGAAAGGCAACTAGTGACCGCAAAACAAGCCTCACGTGCGGTGCCGTGGAAAAACTCGAAAACCTACGACAGGATATCCGGAACAACGGCGTCGACAGAGTTCTCCGGAGACAGAAGTCCGCTTGCACCCACAACGAAAGGGATATGAGTAGGGGGAAAAGGCACACCTCACAATTTAAAATTTGAAGTTTCGGGCACACAAGCCGACGTTGGAACAACGTTAACGGCAAGCAACATCACAGCAAACAAGTCCATGGTTACAGACAAACGCGAATTTCCATTGTAAAGGTGGTGTTTAAAGAAACACCATGAGAGTTTTTGTTGAGAGGGGGTATTTACTCGGCTGGAGCCTTGGCACCCTTGCCGCTCTTCTTTGGCAGAAGAACGGAGTGGATGTTGGGCAGAACACCACCGGAGGCGATGGTGACCGAGCCAAGCAGCTTAGAAAGCTCCTCATCGTTGCGGACGGCCAGCTGAATGTGGCGAGGCACAATGCGGGTCTTCTTGTTATCGCGAGAAGCGTTGCCGGCGAGCTCGAGCACCTCAGCAGCGAGGTACTCCATCACAGCGGCCAGGTAGACGGGAGCACCAGCGCCGATGCGAGTGGCGTACTTGCCAGCCTTGAGGTAGCGGGCGATACGACCGACTGGGAACTGGAGCCCAGCCTTAGCGGAGCGGGACACCGCCTTCTTTCCCTTTCCCTTGCCGCGGCCAGACATGATTGCTAGGAGGTATGGAAGACGAAGAGGACAAGTTGGTCAGGCAGAGCGTGATGCTCGTTCAAATGTGCTTTCCCGGCTTTTATACCCCCCCGTCTCGCGGTCCTTGGCAGCACGAGGAAAGCCGAGAAACGGGGAACCAATCAGCGACGTCCTTTCCCAGTGGCAGGCTCAAAAGTGGGATCGGGGTCGAACGACACGGGTGTTTGGAAGTCCGAAATGGCGCGGCGCTTGGGCGAGAAGGCCGCTTCCCCGCAAAAAGCTTGCCACATTCTTGTCGCGCGCCGCGTCACGCAACTTTCCCTCGTGTCTCTTTGACAGTTCCTCGACTGTCCGGTCTCAAATCAATTCAGCGCGGCGCGGCGCCAGGCGGATTGGCTGTGGGCGCAACACAGTCCCACTGGGAACAGTGTGAGGCAAGAGGCAACAAGACGTATTACTGTACCTACTGTACAGCGTACATACCTACAGTACTGAAGAGGGAGCCAACCAGCCAGGAGGGAATTCTCATGAAAAATGAAAAAATGATAAAATCATGCAAGGCCCTGGCAAGGCCGTATTGTAATGAATTTGATAAATCATAAATGATTTCTTTACTACATCAAATGGATAAATATGCCTGATGGCTGATAGTCAAGCATTTCATAATGTATTGTAATGCATATTAGGAGACGATAGGTAAGACGTTGCCAGTAGTACTAGGAGGTGAGATAAGAAGGTGTGGTGAGTTGTTCTTTGTTGTAGGCTGTAGGAAGTGTCTAATTCCCACGCCGTGAGTATTTAGGTTCCTAGGTACCTGTTGTTGAACCGAACCCGGCGCGGGGGGTGACCCCGTGTTGAAAGTCCACAGGAAACACAGGCACGTAGATTTTACGACGGCAAGGTTGCATGATGTTGCGTTGTTCTGTGGTGGAGGCCCACGAGAACACAGGGCACTGGACGAAACCAAACCCGATTGGGCTTGCCAACGTTCCTACCTACTGGTCTGACGCATGCCGCATGCTTGGTGGACTCACCTTCGCTAAAAGCTCGTTGACCGGCTTGGCAAGACCACTTGCGTCGTTGTTGCGCTTTCAGTATTCATTGGCGCTTGGGATATATAATCACTGTCCGATTCCAGGTGGTCATGGCGAAAAGTTTTTGCAAACGACGCGGCTCAGCCGCGCACGCACGTGAGCAAGAGGCAGGTCACGATGGCAGTGCATCGTGCAATGATGATGGTGACGATGCGTATGCATGCAGTGACTATGATCATGGGGGCGTGACTTCCCCAGCATCTGTTACGGATCTCCCTTACAACGTGGCGCCTCCGTGTGCTACCCGAGGCCCAGCACCGACGCCTACTGGCGCGCCCAACACAGCAGCCAAGAGTGGTGTGCCAATCGAAGCAAGCAAAGCGAAAGGAGCGCGGTGGTTCCATGCCATCCAAGAACGTTCTCTCGCACTTCTAGTTATCATCATCCTTATTGGCGCCGGTCATATGCTCATCAGTCCTGGGGATGACCCTGCAAAAGTGGCACTTGCAGAGTTTGTCAAGAGCAAGGATACTGCGGCTGCGACACGGCAAGGCGACGACTTTGAAAATCTGCCCGTGGACAAGTACCAGACGTACAGTGTATCCACATGCGTGCAGGGTAGGTCCAAGGACCAGGTATGGGGTCAGGCGCAGCAGACGATGAAAATAGCCAACTTCCCTGGCGCACCGATGGGCTACCTGCTTGCATCCATGCTCCCTGACGGCCCCTCTGGACTGACCACGCAGAACTATGTCTCGGCTACCACAGTGGATCCCGAAGATGACAGCAAGGCGCACGCGTTTGCCGCCTTTTTTAGCTCGCACTACTCCCGGGGCCAGTACTCGGTGTGCTTTTCTTCCGCCGGGCATGAGATCTGGATCGGCAACGTGGTGGCCGGCTACGAGGTTGAGGAGAGGCCGTACCTGGTAGGCTATAGGAGCTGCGGTTTTTTCGGGTGGGGCAGCTGCCCGGTGTGGGACACAAGGGTGGTAAGAACACCCAAGTGGAAGACGGGCCATCTGTCTATTCACTGTGCTATGAGGCTAGCGCACCATCTGGAGGATGAGATGAAGTCCAAGGCACGGCTTGCACTGCCAGGCCGTCTGTTGGGTGGTGGTGGAAATGTGGATGCTGGGTCAATGACTTCGGGCAACGGGGGCGCTGTGGCGTTGCCTTTGGAGAGCAAGCAGGCTGGGCCTGGGAACCTGGGGTAAACTTGTCGGAACCTGTCGAACTGAGGGAGCAAGCCAAGAGCGTTTGCCAAACAAAGTCGCAGGCAACGAATCATAAAGAGGATGTGTAACCCCATGGGGTGGATTGGGGGGATGGTGCCCACTGCTGTGACCGATGGGTGTCGATCACGAATTATTGGGAATGTCCCCCAGTTGCTGTGTCAACGTCACGAACCGCGAGGGCCCACGCATATACACACATGATCGGCGGCTGTAGTGTTTGACTGCTGGTGTGCGCTGCATTATAGTGCATGATAAGAAAGGCATGGGCAGTTGGCAGCGACCGCGTGGGGGAAGCTCCTATCTCGAGCATGTGCTTTGCATGCTGGCCAGAGGAGGCCTGTCAGCCCGCCAAATAAATGCTAGCTGGCTGCTTGCGACCATCCGCGGAGCGAGCTAGTGCATGTACAAGTGCCTGGGGGGGAGGGTTTCAGACATGTCTCGGAACCCCCCACCCCCAGTGGTCCCACTAAGGGGGGAAGGGGGTTGAGGGGTCCGCCCCCCGGGCACCCCCGACCCGGGCGCCCCCCCTTGATTCCGCCCTGGGTCCACAATACGGGTTCCCCTGCCCCCCTCCGCACCCGCCGTGCCCCCAAATTAAGTTACTAGAGGTTGTGAATCAAATTAATTTCATGACAACTATCTATTCCAGGATGCACGACCATGTGCACGATAATGACATGTGGTCAATGCCATTGGTCGTCTATTCTTTATCTAGAATTGTGCAACTTGCATTTGCCTGCCTGCATATTGCTATCATAGCAATATGCAGGCAGGTCAATTAATTAATTAACTAATTAAGAACATATCCATGGGGAGTAAATATGTCACTCGCCCTCACTCGCACCATGGCTGATGTGTTATTCCGCCGCACCCGGGCCGACTTTGTCGCGACCCAGGCGGTCTAGATCCCTCCCAGGCCTGCATGGTGGGCCGGCAGCGATGTTGCTGCGTGTTGTAGTTTTGTGATGTAGTTAGTTGTACCTTGTGCAGTAGCTGGCGTGATCCTAGCTTGGATGTCTGTGTCAGATTACTATTAATTTCTTCAGGGTTCTTCTTCTTTTCGGGGTTTTCTTTATGTTGCGTGCCAGTCTCACCTCCGAGGTGAGACATGAATTACAGACTCCGTAATTTATCATTCTCCATGTTGATATGTAAGTAATTGTCTCCTTGATATGTAAGTAATGTAACACATATCAAGGAGACAACCAGCGCAGGCCAGAAATAGGGAGAATCCGGACCATGGTAGCTCGAGCCTGCTGTTATCTTGTCCGCGTGTTCGAGTCGTTCAGGATGATGAATATGAATGGTGATGGAAATGTGTAGCCTTGTGCATTGAAATTATGGCTAGCTGGCTTACGTGTACAGCGACTAGATGACAGCTAGACGGTGGGGCCGGAAACAGCTTGCTTGATCAGGCGCGTGTGTTTCGAGCCTAACTGGCCGGGAGTGTCTAGGCCCTAGACACTCCCGGGTAAGCACCATTGCTGCGATCGCTCTCCCACCAATCAGTCCTGCTTGAAGTGGTCAAGATCGAAGTGCTTTATCTGTGGTGTTGAGCCAGGTGGTGCGGTGGACCTGCCGGAAACGGTAATCAAGCCTGGTGAGACGTGCATTGCATTCGTGAATGACGGCGCTAAACCACGGTTCCATGGCAAGGGGAGCAAGCTGGAGGTCCGTGCAAATGGCATTGTAGAGTTTGCGCAGTGATGTTGAGAGCAGTGCATTCACCTCTTTGGCACATGTGCGCTGGACCCACGGCCGAAACTTGGTGCCTTTGGCAATTAAAAAGGTCTATACAAGCGTGTGGCTCGGCAGGATGCTGAGGTCAGCGGTCATGACGTGCTGCGAGGTGGGAGCAAGGTACTTGAAAATACCGTTGTTGTTGGCAGGGGCAGGGCCCTGCCAAGATGGTGGCCAGCTCGGTGGGCGTTGTATCGCGGCTGACCTTCCCGTTAGTTGCTGAAAACCATTTGTCCCAAGGTGCCAGGGAGAGTATAATGCCAGGCGGCAATATGGGAGTGCCGAAAGTGTTGCTCACCACCACGAGCAGCATCGCAGCCTGCACTAATTGCGGCAAATGCAGAATGTGTGGCAAACACAGCTCATCCATCGCAGCATCATTGAATGAAAGGTGAGATCAGTAAACGACGCGTACGCAGTGCCGCATCTGCATTCCCATTGACACGGTGCCGAATGATACGTGAGAGAAGGCCGTCGCAGACTAGTGGCATGGGAGTGGGGGACTTGCAGATCAGCTGGGGAGCACGACCCGGCGACGGCAATGTGTAAGCTGGTAAGCTTCTTCAAGCTGCAGGCTTCGAGATAGGATGCATGAAAGTTGCCGCGTTGCATAAGCCGAGTCTGACATGTGACGTAGGCAGCGAAGACTGAGTGGAGTAAAGGTAAGGAGCAGGGGACACATGTGTTGAACGTGGAGGGGCAGGGGTGACGCTGGGGGGATAGGGCGATATGGGTGGAGATTGTGCTTCAGACGCCAGGCACGGATTAACATAAGAGGGCGGGGACGGGGGGGAGGCGGGCGGCGGAGAGACCGAGCTTTGAAGCTCTTGCCTTCAATGCAAAACTGTGGGGCAGAAATGCATGTAACATTCGTTGCCACAACGTTTCCCGATGCCCAGCGGCTTTGCGAAAAGCTGCGCCGGTAAAGGTGCCGGGGACATGTTCCAAGGGTACGACTCGCCAATCCACCACCCGTAGTGGGCCATGGTGCCATGTAGAGGGGTGTCGTCGTTGGCGGCAGGGCGGCCAATATGAAGGCGGCGTGCCGCTCGGACATGCATGTTCCTGAAAACGCGTCCAGGCATCTCGTTGCGTTTGGCCAACGTAGATACGTTGAGGGTACCTGCGGTTGTATTATGGCATAAATGACGCGACGGGTGCTTTCGGGGTGTGGGCGAGTGGAGTTGGTAAGCGACAAATGCGTGCGCTGTCTCTTTCCTGTAACGAAAAGATTTCCCTTCTTCATGTTCCAGATCATTGAGTCACCGTACGGCTCCTGCATGCCTTTGTGTTTTTTTGGCGTTTGTAAAGAGATATGGGAGGGTAAACAAAAGCAAAGGCTGATATTGCCGTGTGGGGGGCCCGATCCTTGGTTAGTCTCTCAAGTGCCCACGTACAGAAAAAACACGAGAGTAGCACACACAGCGCGCAGCCCAGCCTAGTAGCTCCCTCAGTAAGAGTAAATTAAGGAAAAATGACAAGAACAGCAAAACAAACAAGAACAAGAACAAGAACAAAACATGTGAGACACGTAGTGCAACGTGAGCGGAATGATGGAGGAAGGTGAGAGGGGGACATCGTATTGAATGTGTAGGCATCAATGTGTAGGCAGCCGAAGCCTCCCATCCCCGGGTATACATTCGTGGCTTTCAAAAAAGCCACAACCTGCGTGGAAGAGGAAAATGCAGGAACGATGAGTATGATTCTGAAAACGAGGTTGAGGAAACGCGGAGAGGAAGTGCCGGCGGCTGAAACGATTCCGATGGAACTGTGGGTTTTGCCGACATGAGGCGGTGCAGCTGACTACTATCTCTATGGTGTCGTGTGTGACCGGGAGTGCCGGTTCACGTGCCCACTCGCCGGACTAGCTAGCTAGCCCAACGACATGTGTGCTTGGTTGCCCACGGCTGAAATCCTCTTGCCCCGGTCTGACATGCAAAGGCCATGCACGCCTCCTAGCCGAAAACGAACTATATTCAACCAATCTAATATCAAGCAAGGAGACAACCAGCGCAGGCCAGAAATCGGGAGAATCCGGACCATGGTAGCTGGAGCCTGCCGTTATCTTGTGCGCGTGTTTGAGTCGTTCAGGATGATGAATATGAATCAGTGGTGATCGATGGAAATGTGTAGCCTTTTGCATTGAAATTATTCTGATTTGGCACGCCGCAAAGGTTAAAACCATTTGCGTTCAGTGCCGGTCCGCGGAAAACGCGATCTGCAAATGAATCCAGGCCGGAATCGAACTGGGGACCTCTCGCACCAACTTTTGCTGACTATAGGACGGACGTCTCCTGATCCTAAGGCATCGCCAACTGACACCTACAGTCCAACGTACCGCAAAAGTTCTCCTTTCCGGGGAGTGATGCAAGCCATTCAGATTTGTACTAGATAAATCATTCGAGATCTGTGTGTGTAGGAGTACTACACGTGTACGTGTCCACTCGAGACTTGTTCAGTCTCGACACGTGAGACGGGCTGAACACGGCTGAAACCTTCTTTAGAAGGGGGCGTAGCCGGTACTATCGAGATCAGCCAAGCGTATATTCTGATTTGGCACGCCGCAAAGGTTAAAACCATTTGCGTTCAGTGCCGGTCCGCGGAAAACGCGATCTGCAAATGAATCCAGGCCGGAATCGAACTGGGGACCTCTCGCACCAACTTTTGCTGACTATAGGACGGACGTCTCCTGATCCTAAGGCATCGCCAACTGACACCTACAGTCCAACGTACCGCAAAAGTTCTCCTTTCCGGGGAGTGATGCAAGCCATTCGGATTTGTACTAGATAAATCATTAGAGATCTGTGTGTGTAGGAGTACTACATGCACACGTGTATGTGATTGAAATTATGGCTGGCTTACGTGTAGAGCGACTAGATGACCTAGACGGTGGGGCCGGAAACAGCTTGCAGACATATATCCTTCAGGAGGGGCATATGGTTTTTTTTACATTCTGGGCTACAAACTGTAGGTACGTGGGGGAATGTAACTAATTAGCCTGTAGGTACGTGGGGGAATGTATAAACTAGCTGCCATGCACCTACTCTTCTGGGTGCATGCATGCACAAGGTGCACCTGCGCCGGCGCCACCCGATGATGTATCATACCAAAAGAGGCCTTACTGGCCATGCAGCATGGGGTGGAAAATGGTCATGGCTAAGCAATTCATGGCCAGGGCATGGCCTCTCAGAACTCAGCAGATATAGTGGCGCTCTGCATGGGCAAGGCATGGCTAATTAACTACTTAAGCACTGATACGTCGTCTGACCAGTGTGGATCCCCTCATAGGCATCTGATCTGAACCCTGTGATGACAGATCTCCTTTGCGTCCATTCCGAGCTTACTTAAGGCACTGGATACGTTGTCCACCTTCGTCGAATCCACCTTCGTCCACCACCTCCACGCCGCCCTCTCACAGCACGTGACGCCCATTGCTGCAGATGTGGCGGCACTTGGCGGCACGCTGGCTGCTGAGCTCCCCACCATCCCCACCGCCACCGCCGCCCTCCTCGCCTCCACCCCCCCCCCTCCCTCCGCCTCCACCGACTCCATCACCGCCCAGCTCCGCGACATCGACCAGCGTCTTAAGGACAACGCCATTGCTATCGAGGTTCTGCAGAACACCGCAGGCCTCACCGCCCAGGCGGTGAAGGACATTGCCGCCAAGCCAGCCCCGGCTGGCCTGGCCGGCGATGCTCCCGTCCCATCACCACCTGGGCGGACATGCTTAAGCAACACACCACCTCCACCACCTCCGCCGTCGCAGCCCAGCTTCAACGGCAGACGCTTGACCTCCGCGAGGAGGCCGAGCTCGCCAAGCGCAGCCTCAACGTCATTGTCAAGAATCTCAAGATGGAGGAAGGTGAGAATTCCGAGAAGCTTGCGCGTGCTTTTGAGAGAGAAATCCTTGACCGCATGGGCCTTACTGGTGAGATCGAGCTGGCCGCCCACCGCCTTCCCCGCGCGCGGGGTAAGGCAGGGCCGCCCCCGCTCCTTCTCACCTTTAAGACCCCGGCGGACAAGATTTCTTTTCTCAGACGCCGCAAGCGGCTCGAGAAGACTCTCTTCACCCTTGATGACGACTTGACCCTGGCGCAGCAACAACGGCGACGGGAGCTATGGCCGACCTACCTCCAGCTCCGGCAGACCAAGGCGGGGCAGCCGGTGTACTGGAAGGGGGCGGCCATCTACGTCGGCCACAAGCCCTGGCAGGCGACCCCCGCGGCCCCAGCGACTCCAGACGCCCCAGCTTAGGGGAATACAGCAGTAGTAGTGTAGAATAGATAGACCGTGGCCATGTACATGTACGCCTCCTAGAGGCCCTATTCCAGCTAAGCCACGCGCTTTATGTAATCATGTACATGTGTGCCTATGATGAGCCACACTCCAGACGATTAAAAAAATTAAATTAAATTATAACATGCCTCCGTGGGGAGGTCATGTAGCACATATTTCATGATGGATGGGGTGGAGGAAGCCGCGTGATCGAACTATCCTAACTCTATCTAGAAAATCCTAACTGCACTACTCATCAAAACGCCTCCTCCGCTTGGGGGGAGGTGGCTTGCCCACAGGGTCGGGCGTGTGTGCCTTGACAATCTTCTTCCACCGCTCCTTGTCCTGCATGGCAGTCCAAAGACGGGAGAGAGAGTGGATGCGGTGCTCAAACTGGGCTGGGACCACGAGGTCGTCCAGCAGCATCTGAACGTAGTTGGTGACAGGTTTCCCTACCCTTTTGGGAATGTCCTTGGGGCCAGGCCAGGTCAGAATGTGCCGCCCTGGCTGTCCAAGCCGCTGGGGGCCGGCCAGACCAAGGGTGGTGTCGACCTGGCTGGTGCGTGCAAGGTGTCCTACAAATGCTATCCTACGCTGTCTAATCTCGTCCGAAACACGAGGCATGCCATGATACAGAGACTCTGATGACGGACGCTCGGAAAAACCTACATTAAGGACCTGCCGGAGCATCCTGTAAACTGTGCCGTCGAGCCGAGCTGCCAGCTTGGGGGGGAGGGTCCACGCCTCGGCGCCATACGTGAGCACCGTGAGGACGAGGACCTTGAAGAGCATGCGCTTGCGGTGCCCGTTAAGGCCCTTCGAGCGCCAGTAGGGTGTGAGCGAACGGAGCTTGGCCCAGGCAAGGCCGATGCGGGTGTCCACATCGTCGGCGGTGTCAGGAAGCCAGCTCCCCAGCAGCTTGAAGCGGTCGCGGAACGGGACCTCCGTCCCGTCGAGCAGGCGCGGCAGCGGTGGTTTACTGGATGCGCCTATCACCATCGCCTCAGTTTTGACACTAATCTCCAGCCCCACCGCCCGCGCCTCCAGGCCCAGGCAGTCCAGCCAGGTCTGAATGTGCTCGGGGCGCTCGATGAGGGTGGTATCATCCGCATAAATCAGGTCGGCAAGGCGGTAACCAGGTCTAACCCCGCCGTGCTCTTTCACGTTAAGGATGTCCAAGCCTGGCTCGAACCCCCCCGAGCCCGGCAGTAAAGCGCGCACGTGCCCGGCGCATGACGTGATCCACGACAATAATGAACAGGTATGGGGACAGGACACAACCTTGCCACACCCCGTGGTGAAGGGGGAATGGTGGAGTGGTGCCCTCCGCAGTCCGCACTACTGCCTGTGAACCCTCATACAGACGGCGAATGGCAGCAATAAACGCAGGTGGTACCCGATCCAGAGCTAGGATGGCCCAAAGAGCCTCCCAGAGAACCGTGTCAAAGGCCTTGATATAGTCAACAAAAATGAAGACCAGCGGCAAACTGTCAGGGGGAAGTCGACGCACCTCCTCCATCAACCGGCGCGCGACAAACACAGCCATGACAGTGTTACGACCACGACGGAAACCCATCTGAGACTCACCCAGGTGTGGGTCCAGCGCGGCGCGGAGCCTGTGCAGCATCATGCGCATGAAGACCTTCAGCGCGGCGCTCTGGAGGCAGACACCCCGGTAGTTACCGGGGTCAGCAGCAGAGCCCTTCTTGTACAGCATGACGCGGATGGCCGTCTGCCACTCAGCAGGCGGAGGCTCGTCAGAGAGCAGGACACGGTTGCAGAACGCCAGCAGAAGATCCCTAACCGCCAGATCAGGGGTCTTCAGCAGCTCAGCAGAAAGGTGGACTCCAGACGATGCCTAGTTTTATTTAGTAATGTTGTGCCCATGCAGAGAGCTGCTCTCTGCTGAGATGCCACGCTCTAGTTTTTGTATAGCCATGATGATCTTCCCCCTCACAGGCATGCTCCCCCCTTACCCGGGCATAGCGTGATAGACCATGAGGGTGCGGGTGCCCTGGTGCACCTAGAGCAGGGGTAGCTTACATTCCCACCCTTGCATGAAGTAGCCTAGAATGTATTAAAAGCCATATGCCCATTCTCAGGGCTATGTGCTACATCTACTCCCAACGGAGTGATGTTGATAATTAATTAATTAATTAATACGTTGTCCACATCGTCGCGACGGTGGGGTCGCATCAAGCATACACCTAAAACAAAAGGGTATTCAGTGCAAATGTCAGATACACGGGGGTGCATATAAGAGATGAACAACATGGCTGGCTGGCTGGCTGGCTGGCTGGCTGCATGGCTGGCTGGCTGGCTGGCTGGCTGGCTGGCTGGCTGGCTGGCTGGCTGGCTGGCTGGCTGGCTGGCTGGCTGGCTGGCTGGCTGGCTGGCTGGCTGGCTGGCTGGCTGGCTGGCTGGCTGGCTGGCTGGCTGGCTGGCTGGCTGGCTGGCTGGCTGGCTGGCTGGCTGGCTGGCTGGCTGGCTTGCTCTTCACTGAAGATTTGCAAGTCAATCTCATCATGCAAAAGACAAGGACACTGGGACGCTCTGCAAAGGTCCGCTTGGTCAGCAATCACTGGGCCACACTACATACAATCTCCCGATTTCTGGCCTGCGCTGGTCGTCTCCTTGATACAACTCTTAACCCATTTGACCAACGTCCGAGAAGCGAGATCCGCAATCTCTCCCCCAACGAGGACCCGCCAAGCAGAGTACATTGTTATTCTCTATATATAGTTGCACACAAAAGATTCTCTACATACTACTATAGTTATAGGCTGGTTGTCTCCTTGATAGTTGCACACAAAAGATTCTCTATATGTAGTTATAGCTGGTTGTCTCCTTGACAGTTGCACACAAAAAGATTCTCGATATATAGTTATAGCTGGTTGTCTCCTTGATAGTTGCACACAGAACGATTCACTTCCTTTGAGCACAGCAGAGCAGGCAACGGACCTGCAGCGTTATCCACTGCAACACGGAGTATCTCTTTACTACTGCAACAATTTATTGGTAAAGAGATCGACCTTCCCAGCTAATCCCAGGGATTGAGGGACGATGTGCCCTACCACAGCGCACTCTGCACTATGATTGTGGACCGCCTCAACCGCCTCAAGCGCCTCTGGGAACAGCAGGCCTGCCACAAACAAAAACGGCAAACCTCCTGCGCCGTACACCCCCCGCAAACTGCAACGGCATTCGCTGGTATGAAAACAGTCTCGACACCAATGGGAGAAGCTCCCAATACCAGTCCAAGTTGCGAGAATCGCTACATTTAAAACGTCATTCCTAGCCTAGCCCCTACAGGCCACGAGCTGGCAGCGACGCTGCGAACCGCTGACAGGCACGCACATGTCCCAGGGTCCCTGTGCCATCGACCGTCCCTGAGGTAGCGCTCACCCAGTTTCCAACCGCGGCCTTTGCCTCACTGGCATTTCCGCCCCCGACAGTGCCCAACTGACGGCGGGAGTGGCTGTAGGAGCTCCTGACACACACGCGGGAGGTGCCGCCCGTGGTGGCATGTTCCATGCGTCTGCCCTCGCTCCGCCACCTGTTGTACCAATGGCCAGCCCGCCGACTGACGACGCCCCCAACGTGTGCGGGGCCATGATGCTCCCACAACATTTTCACAATCATACAGGGGGTCGCCTTGCAAAGCCGCAGCGCAAAGGTGATGTCAGGGCACTATTCCATGGGGCACCCGGACGGGGCGTACATGCGAGCCAGCCCATGCCCATAAGGCCCACAGACCCACAGACCTCTCGGGCCACACCGAGCGAGCGGCAGGTGCGACACGGCTCATGTAGTGCATACTGCCAGACGTCCCGCGTTCACACCCTTGTGCACACTGCCAGACGTGGCGCGTTCAAATCCTAGTGGCAAACCCTTTCAACTGCGACCCATCCGCCCGAGCAAAAGCCAAGTCCCGCCGAGTCCTCCCTACCAGGGAGACAGCAGCCCTACGAACCAACATTTTAACAACCCAACCCCATCACAACCCAACAAAGCTCCGCTGACCCGATTCGCCTTTAGGGTCAGGCCCTGGAAATGCGACCCGGGCCAGCCACTCACCAGCCCATCATGGCCTGCCAGCAGCAGCACCGCAGTGTGGAAGCCACGGCAGCAAGCCGGTGGTATGCCACCGCTTGGCACGGCAATCCCTATAACAAGTGATGGGGTTTCAATTTTCTGGTGACGCCGCCCTTGGCAAGCACCATGCAGCATCCCTCATGGAGCAGCTCGTGGACGAGGCACAGAATGTCTGGTGACCGTCCGCCCTGTGCGTCAGACGTCCGTCGACACGGAATACCAGGCACGCCTGACCATACAGCGCCCCTCCGGGCGGCACCTGTCCAAAGACAGGTGGCGGCAGCATCTACCGCGACCAATAACCGCACACCTGGCAGAGCGCCCCCCGCCCCCCCACCCTCATGGCCATCAAGGCCACACAGGCTGAGGCTGTAGCTCGGCATGTGTCTGCAGCCCTTGCACGCGTGTGCCTTTGGACAGCGGCGCCGGGGATGGACCAGCTGGCGCCGCAGTGCACTCGCGCATCCGCAACACACGACTGTTGGGCCGCTCCAGCTGCCCTACGCGACACAACAGTCGGGCACGCAGGCCCTGCTGGCGCTAGGCTGCGTGGCTGCACCCCAAGGTGGGTCGAGGATATGCCAGACCCATTCCTCTTCCCACGACCCGTCACCTCACAAGGAGGGCCATCACTTCTAAAGGGGTACATGCTTCACTCGTCCGTGCATCAGGGCAGCCATTCATGCCGCACCCGTGCGTATGCCAGCATTTCCCCCCCCCCCCCCCCCTTCACGTATCCAGCACCCACGGCCTCGCAAAACAACCAACCGCTCAAAAGGTTGGACGGCTGATTTTATTGATCGTGCGGCAACACATGCAGCCACATGCGTCTGCCCACCCCACCCCACCCACCCCACCCACCCACCCCACCCACCCACCCACCCCCCAACCCACCAACCCACCCACCCACCACCACCCCACCCACCCACCCACCCACCCCCAACCCCCAACCCACCCACCCCCACCCCCCAACCCACCCACCCCCAACCCCCAACCCCTCTTGATACAGCGCCCATGGCCCCTGGTTGCCACGAGTGGCCCCACCAGGCCGTCCACGCAGGCACACAGCAGCACCAGCACCCGCGACATGCATCATGCGCACGGGCGATGCACCGACCATGGCCAAGGCTGTCGTGGGCTGGCGCTCTGCGATGCGATCCCTAATCAATTGATAGGAGCCCCCGGCTGCGAACTCACGCCTCGTGGGGCACCCTGCTGGGACTCTACCCCCTGCCAGCCCTCAAGCACCGCACCTGGCCCCTATCCATGGGGACCAAACCCCCACCCTCACGCTCTTGCCCTGCGCCGCCCAGCCCTCCTGCACCGCGCCATGCCCTAGAGGCCTCATGTGACCCTTGGTGGCAACGTGCCATACCCTGCCGGGACCGTGCCCCTTCCCTAGCTCCCCCATGTCTCGTGGGGCAATCAGCCATCCTGGACCGCGTTTCGCCCCTCATCCATGCGCAGCAGCTACCCATCCTCCTGCCCATGCCGTGCCGTGTGCCAGCCTTCCAGCACCGCATCAGGCTCCCTCTCCGTCCTCATTCCCCGCATCCGGCGTTGCGGCCTCATGCGCACATGCTGTAGGGGTCCCTCACACAGGCCATCCGCCCTCATCCGGCCATCCACCCTCATCCGGCCATCCGCCCTCATCCGGCCATCCGCCCTCATCCGGCCATCCGCCCTCATCCGGCCATCCGCCCTCATCCGGCCATCCGCCCTCATCCGGCCATCCGCCCTTATCCGGCCATCCGCCCTCATCCGGCCATCCGCCCTCTCTGGCCATCAGACGCCATCTGGCCATCCGCCCTCATGCACCGCACGTAGCCCTCCTGCGGACCTCAGTCCTCATGGACCGCGTCCGGTTCGTGGGAGACCAGGTAGGAGTACAGCCCGACCGACGACACCGCGACAAGGATGCCAAATATCCCCCTCGCGCTCGTGGGGTTCCCGAACACGAGGATGGACGCGAATATCGTGAACAGGCGCTGGCCCACGCGGCCGACCCCGTGGGTGACCGTGTTGACCTTCTCGAGGAGTACAAAGGACAGCAGGTTGTCCAGATGGTACGTGCACCCGGCAAGGAGGGCCGTGGCCACGAGCCACGCGCCGCCGTGCTTGGCGACCGTGGCGGTGACGGCGGGTAGAAACGCAGACCGGTCGACCAGCGCGGCCGTGAGCAGCAGGCAGGGCGCCGCGAGGAGTGTCATGTACGAATAGGTGTCGACCGCATTGAGGCGGTCCAGCGACACGGCGGCGGTGTTGGCGCCGTGCGCGACCATGGACCGCTTGGACACGACGGCGCGGAACGCGTACGCGACGTTCGAGAGAATCGCGCCGAGGAACCCCGTCCAGTTGAAGGAGAGCTCGCCGAGGCAGGCGAGCGCGACGCCACCGACCATGGGCACGAGGGTGGCCAGGATGGGGAGGGAGACGGAGAAGCCCGGGACGAGGAACTTGGAGATGAGGATGTAGAAGAAGGGCTCCGAGGCCTTGATTGTGTGGGTGAAGGAGACTGCGACAGCGCACACGGAGATCTGTCCCAGTAGGTGGCCCACCATGTTGGACGCGGCGAGGGGGAGAGTGTGGACCAGCTCGTCGCCCGTCATCGTATGCTTGCGGCGCAGGAGGCCGGAGTACCAGCCGGCGAGGCACAGGCAGCTGGAGACGAGCAAGTGGAACGCGGACATGGAGAAGGGAAGCGGGATGTTGAGGAGGACGTTCTTGGTCAGCACGTTGTAGCAGATGTTGTTGATGTACCACAAGGATAGCAGGAGGGGGACCTCGAGGCGGGACCAGAGAGCAGGGGAGCCGCTCCCGGCGGGCGCGTCGGCCCCGTTTGGGAAACCTAGGTTCCCGCTACCCATGGACGCGCCCCCGCTGCTCTGGACCATGCACACGGGACCCGAATGTCGCCGAAGCGGGCCCGGGCCGCGGGTGGGGCTGAGGCATCTACTGGTGGCGAGCTTCCCGGTGTCCAGCCCACCCGTTCTAAACAAGGCATTTAGGGATTTGTGCACGATGGGCGGTCGCCCATGTCGGGCTGGTTGCAATGGCGCTGAACAGGACGCGAGGCCGGCTGGAGGAGCAGCGAAGCAAATGGCAGGCCTGTCAAGGACCCGCATTGTGCTCCTAACCCGAAATCAAACGCATATAAGCCCCGAAAATCCCCTGCGCTGATGGACGCAAGTGCCGTGAAATGCTACGACCACTGACAGGCCGTGCACATGCTAATTTGGTCGGCGTTCAATTGCGCACATGGCGTGAAGCCGCATTGCTCTCCAATCGCTAGACTTGAACACGGCCTGCGGCCCGACCAAGAGGGGCGCTAGAGATGACAAGTCGTCAACAGCATTTGCGAGTTAGTGGGCGTTGTTCGTGCCTTCCAAAAACGCAAATGGCGGCCTCCGCACCGGTAAGGAGGGCTTGTCGCCTTTACGCCCCGGCGTGCCAGGTAAGGACAGATACCGACGTAAAGAGATACGATGCGCGGGCAACAGATACGATGGTTTGGGCAAAAAGCGAAGGCCTGCTGACGCCGGGAGGCACATATTATCCGTCTATTATCCGTGCTGACTCCAACCTCCCGCCGACTGCCACGACCCCACCGACAGAACTGGCCGTCCATCCGTTACTCTGGGGGACACATCATGACGTCCTGGATGCCGGATTGGACGGGGCACACATCAAAAGCTAGGGCCCAGGACCGTACGCCTTACGTACGCTGGAAACTTTAGTAAACTTTATGCATAAAAATCCAGGGGGGGTGGAAAAAACAAAAATATCAGACACTACGCTGAAATTTTCCAAAACTAGTTGGCCCTTGGACCCTACCTACCTACTGTAGCACGTACGCGCTATACCTAGCAAAACCCTTAGGTCCCAAGGGTTATAGGGGTCGACCTAGGGAGCAAAATGATCAGCTCCACGAGCTCTACCGTTTGAGCATATTGGTGTATGGGAAAATTCCGGTTTTCTTAAATGGGTCGCTGGCCGGCGCGACGCGATACTGGCACGGCACGGCCGGGCGCTGGATAGCCGAAGCCTTGAGTGGCGGGTGGCAGACGGCAGCATACTTCCGTGCCTAGGGGCAGCACCATCTTGCGGGCAACCCCCCCCCCCCCTCTATGGTACCTGCCAAAATTTTGACTGCAGATTAGTTGGGTTCAGCTCGCCAAGTGCTATCAGTTTGTCCATCAAACCGTTTCAAAATTCCGACCATATTGGGAGCTAGCAGAAAATCCAAGTGTTTTGTTCAGTTGTAAAAAACCCATATCGGCCCGGCACCCTACCTACCTACCCTTTAAGTTAACGGTTTTCCAGGTAAATAGGTGTACGTTTATTCCAAATATAACCAGTAGTTAATCCCTGCTAAGCCTCATAGGGTATGATCAAGATGTCAGTGGCTAAAACGGAGCCTTACTAGACCACGGAAGCCACTGAACTTCTAATGGGTTGTCATTGGGCATGTGGGTAAAGATCCTGTTTTTGCCCATGAGGTCATGAAAGATCTCAAGTGGGCTGGGCTTATCCTGGTCCGCGCCAGGGTCCCAGATTTTGTTTTGTTCATTTGCAACCATCCAATAGCGTCGCATGCCGGAGTTCCATAGGTAAATGAAGCGTGAGAGAACCCCATCTTTGTCGAAAACGGTGCGCCTATTGAACACCACATCATTTCGCACCGTCCAGATTGTATATAACATGCATGTGCGGAGCCATATCCACGCTTGTTGTGCAAAGGTGAGCTCAAGGCCAGGGGTGCCAGTGATGCCAAAGATAATTGAGCGGGTAGACACCGGTATGATAGGCTCAGACGTTCAGGCTGCCCATAAACCAATCAACCAGGTCCAAACTCCCAGGAGGTTACACCATAAGAATCGGTGTTCCACCGTTTCATTGGGGTTAGTACATAAACATGTGGCAGGGTGTTGAAATCGCCGGTGGAGGATCTCCCCGACCCCGATGGATCGGTGCATCAAGAGGTGTTGTACGTCAGTCGCGCGGCGATCGATCAGCGGGTGGTCAGCGGCGAGGGTGATGTTGCGGACCCAGGTGTGGCCAGGACACTCAGTAGCGCCCCAGCGTGTCCGTCCGGGGTGGAATTGATGGTTTTTATGCAAGAGCATTGTGTGGCCCCACTCTGCCGTGTACTCGTAAAGGCCTTTTACAATTCTGCTGTCACCCTCATTTAGCACCCAGCCAAATTCCACTGGATCCAATGACAACATGTCCAGGCGGGTTGATCCCACGTGTAGCCAAATAATAGCAGCGTCGGGAAGGTTGGGGTTGGGTTGGTATACACATGATTGTTCAAGGGATCAAAGTACAACCCGAATCCGGTGGCATAGCTGGGTGGGGAGGAACACAACTGCAGTTGTAAGTTGAGCCAGACAGCCGTTATGGCCGCTCAGCGGCGCCAGTAGTTGAACGTGCAGGGTTCCAGGGGGGAGTTCTGCGATCACCTTCCCCGAGCATGTTGCGGTCGTGCTGTATGGACAAAAGCAGCACCATTCAACAGCTTTATAGGGGGCACGGGGAGAAGTCATGAGTGTGTGCCAGCGGGGGGGTATGGCTTGTACTAGCGCGGCCCAGGCAGCATATAAGTAGGCATATTGCATGGGGGACCCAGGCAGCCAATTCGTTATATGTTAAGAGGCGGTAGCAGTCACCGTGGAGAATATACAGGAGAATATACAACAACAACAACAACAACAACAACAACAACAACAACAACAACAACAACAACAACAACAACAACAACAACAACAACAACAACAACAACAACAACAACAACAACAACAACAACAACAACAACAACAACAACAACAACAACAACAACAACAACAACAACAACAACAACAACAACAACAACAACAACAACAACAACAACAACAACAACAACAACAACAACAACAACAACAACAACAACAACAACAACAACAACAACAACAACAACAACAACAACAACAACAACAACAACAACAACAACAACAACAACAACAACAACAACAACAACAACAACAACAACAACAACAACAACAACAACAACAACAACAACAACAACAACAACAACAACAACAACAACAACAACAACAACAACAACAACAACAACAACAACAACAACAACAACAACAACAACAACAACAACAACAACAACAACAACAACAACAACAACAACAACAACAACAACAACAACAACAACAACAACAACAACAACAACAACAACAACAACAACAACCACCGCCAGCCGCGGCGGTACCGACAGGTCTGTTAACCCCTAAATGGTCTGGCTGCCGATTTTCCGCCTAAAACTGAGTTACAGCCGACACGTCGGCCCCTTCTCGGGGGACCAAATGCCGCGAAAACTATTGAGAATTAGGAAACGTTTAGCTGAGAAGAATGAAAGTTTATAATTTTCCTCACAGCATGGTACTAGGGTTTGCATACTTCTGACAAAGTTATAGAGGTGTTCTGGCCGGTCAAAGTACAAGGGGTCAGGGTACTTTTTCGCGTACAACGTGCATTCCGGAAAACGACGACCTGGCCATGGCGGCTTGCGCCCACGCATGGCATTTACGTTTTCGTTCGAATTTTCTGACCAAAGTCAGGAAATTGATTTTATACGTCCTAAAGATGATACAGGCCAATTTTTGGTTCGCGGGAATGCCATTTGATAGGTGTCGGCAGCGTTCTTGCTGGAAAAAACTGCGATCAGGCCGGACGATAGAAACGTTGACAGCAATAACTTTCCGGCGTATTTTAAAGGATATATTGGTTTCTTTGTACTTTTTATGATACATGGTAGTCGTAAACGTGCAAGGGTGGCCAGAAATCGCCGAATCCAGCGACCATGCTGCACAACTTTGGTGTGCCGAAATGCGCCATTTTGCGGCCACCGCCTGGGCCAAGGTAACGCCATCCATGCCTGGTAAAGCTTAAGCATCGTTTTCCTATCGATGTTTGACGTTTATATATACGTTCTAGCTTGTGTAGCACATTCTTTTTGCATTATTCATGCTCTTTCTTGACCCTGGCCTGGCCCCTTTCTAAAACACCCTTCTTAGATGCTTCCCTCAGTCAGTTGACCTGCCACAGGGTGATGGTGATAAGTTTAAGAGGCTGTATGGGTTTGAATACCTCCATATATGTTTGTTATACATTTCCCACACACATATTGCATGAGTGTGAGGCAGTTGGCTGGTCTCTGTGGCATCATCAAGCATGTAACCGGTGAGTAGAAGCTTCCCATTGTCAGCATGTGACACCAGGTGTGCTGGCCATCACCTGGCAAGCTATAGCAGCTTAGGCCTAGTTTATTCTTGCTAGGGCAAGCTGAAATAGGCTTAAAATCACTAGTTTGTTGGTGGCTGCCTCCTAGAATGCATGCCTTGCGTAGGGTATCCGTACCACGTTACCTACGTGCATGGACAAGGTGGCACCTGCACATAGGTGCCATGTAAGGGCAGTGTGATGATGCAGTTATGTTTCCCCATCATTGTGGAAGGGAAATGTATTGTGTGGCATGGTTGGGGGCCATATTAGTAGGTATTAGTAGGTAGTATGCCCACTCCTACCCCCTTGGTTGCTTTTTACCAACGGTACCCCTATGGGCTGTACTGGGTGTAACTGCTGGTATACCCACCCAAATGATGACCCCAATGGCTCAAACTGTTCAGCAACTAATTGTTTATCATCCCTGAAGTGGTAGGTGCCTAGCTCTTACAACATAATTCAAAATGCACATTCTACCAAAAATGAAAACGCTCGTCTTGACCCCCCTGACTTTGACGGCAGTTATACATGGCCTACCCTGCATATATGTAAGGTTGTGATATACCAACCCGAAGGGCAACTCATGGACATGCTTGGCCCCCAAGGACAGCCATTGGATATGGGTGGGTTGGATGGCATCTGGTTTGCAAAATTGTGAAGTTACAGCCGATGCATCGGCAGTATTTCTGCCCATTTAGGGGTTAATAGTGGATCCATAGAATGGTCCGTGACTCCCCAACGGGAGCACGAGTCTAATTAATTAATTAATAGAATGGTCCTGCCTGACGATGATGGGGGTGGCAAACAAGGTGAGAGTACGTGGCCCCTACATAACAACTTACTTATATGCGCAAACCTTTTTACCAAGGTCAACGCATATTCTTACATCCTGCGCAGGATGTAAGAATATGCGTTTACCTTAGCAAAAAGGTTTCCGCATGAAAAGTATAAGCACTAGCTTGTACAACCGGCTGCTAGTCCGGCCTGCTAACCGACCACGCGCGCTAAGGCATTGTTGTCGGGCCTAAGCTTACTTCAGAGCCAAGTACCAATGAGTTGAAACATCAGAGCAGCTGCAAACAGTACAATAGGATTGCCCCCAAGGGGCCGGTGAAATACTGGATTCTCCTATGGTTGGTCGCTGGCAGCTGGCCGTGTCAATTACAGGCCGTGTATAATAGTCGTTGTTATGACGACCAACCTACCTACTCATGCGGGCTGTGCGCCAGAAGGGAAACCCTGCCGGGATAGTGCCCAGCAGGGAAAAAACCTTGTTGCGGGGTTACTACTCAATGGGGTGGGCCTTGGGTAAGGCTTGGTCCAGGGGTAACTTGGAGGGATTAATTGACTTCCCCGGTGGCCAGACTGGCCGGCCGGCGGGGCCTCGCGCCAGATTGCCGCATGATCTAGAACTACCTATCACTGTTCTAGTTGACGTTGTCCAACTGGTCGTCCACATGCGGGAGCCGGTCGTCGGAGAAGCGTGGCCGGGGGAAGGTGCCGGGAGATGCGGTGGGCGGGACGTGGGCATGGTGGCGGGGTGTGGCGCGCAATGGGGTGCGGTGGCCACCGGGGTGGAGGAGGATGGGGGGTGGGGGTACGTGGGGAGTGGGGCTGGGGAGGCGGAGGGGGGGTGGGGGGGGGGATGGGGGGGGGAGGCGGGGCAGGGGCGGGGGCGGGGGCGTCGGTCTGGCTGGTGGGGAAGTGGGTGGTGGTGGGGCGCGGCACTGGCTGCATGGGAGAGTGGGAGTGACGGTGGCGGCGGCGGGGGTGAGGGGAGGCGGTGGTCATGGCGGGGAGGAGGGCGGGGGGCGGGGGGGGGAGGTGGTAGGCGGTGGCATGGGTGGTATGGGGGCGGAGGTAGCGGGCGGTGGGATGGGTGGTGGCAGTAGTGGGGGTGGTGAGGAGGAACGGGCTGGGGTGTCGATCGGCTTCAGCATCGGTGGGGTGGGGGTGGGTGGGTGGGAGTGCCAGAGGACAGGATTGCATGTGGGTGGTGGGAAGGGTGGGGAGGAGAGCGGGAAGCCGGGTGGGTAGGAGGAGGAAGGGAGGGCGGAGGTGGTGGGCGGTGGCTGGGGTATGGGTGGTGGTGGTGGTGGTGGTGAGGCAGGAGGGGGGGGGGGGGGCTGGGGGTGTCGGGAATTACATCGGCGTCGGTGGCACGGCGGGCGAAAGGGAAGGAGTGTGTGCATGTGTGTATTATTTGGTATGCTGTATACTTATCAATACAACCGTGCCATACCATAGGTGGGCTGACGCATATAGTTTAGTGATGATACAACCAGCGCAGGCTTCACTCCAAGAGGTTTCGTACTGTTGGGTATCCCGTTGAAAAGTCGCATCTATGTACTATACGTGTTATGGAATCGTGGACCAAGGATCGAGATGGCCGGTGATCGATCATGGAACGGGGTACATGGTGTGTCGCTGAATCGACATCAAAGTGTGAGGCATGAGTTGCAGGAGCCTACACAGGTGTGTCATAACTCGCTTATAATTGTTGCCTTCAGTATCGAGCATTCGAATTGTAATGTACTAGCAGCTGGTAAATTGGCTTGCGTGTACTCGTTGTTTTGATGCGGCCACAAACGTTAATATTAATGGAGGCGATGCAAAAAAACCCTTACATGCTTTTGTACCAACTAGAAAGTTGTCTCAGAAAGATGAAATAATAGAGTTAACGACTAAACGTATCGTGAAGGGACACCCCAGTGCTTGGACATGTGGCTGATGACAGCCTTTGTGCAACACGTGAGTGTTCACAATAACAGGGGGCACAACAAAGTACATACTACAGTACAGCATACAGATGCTGCCTGGCAAGCTGGCCATCGCACTTCTCATGGCAGCACTTTCAGAAGAATGGGCATCATGCAGTGCGCGGGTAACCCAGGTTTCCACAGCCTGCAGCGCCACCATGCGAGAGACACACTGCTGGCAACCGGCCTTGCACGATATAAGTGCAGGCTTAGGGACCCTGCCACTTGCCACGCCTCCTCGACCAATGCACTAAAAGCACAAAAAATCTAAAAGGATGGCGGGCAACTGGCTTTGCTTCAGAATCATCAGCGCACATATCATCAGCGTCTCTCCACGCGGGGCAGGCTGACCAGTGATCAATTCCAATTGCATGGCTGTGTGGCAGGGACCCTGCGTGCTGGCTTGTTTGCAGAGTCGCAAAAAGCCGTGGCTCCCCTGGGGACGTACCGCTGCACTTCAAAAACTCATTCCTGTTGATGATTTGGAAACTAAATCCACCATGGAAGAGAACCATGGAAGAGGACATCTCAAGCGGTCCTCATAACGGGTTCTCCGACAGGGTGGCCTTTGCCAGAAGCGGGCTGAGTGCTGCGACAAGGTCCGCCGAGTTGACCGGCTTGCTCACGTAGCTGCCAGTATCACAACAGCGGGCGTAGGCAAAGTAACCACATGATGTCGGCGGGCGCAGACAACGCAACAGCACAGATATCAGAGTGCCGAGTGGGGCAAGCCACGCATGCGTGCACATGCACGGGTGGGCGTATAAAGCGAGGAACTCGACGAGTCGTGTCAGGTAGAGGAGCTACACAAATGGGCGTGTGAAGCAAGGCATTGGAAGAACAGGCATGTAAGGTAGAACAATTCGACAGATAGGCGTGTGAAGCAAGGGATTGGAAGAACAGGCATGTAAGGTAGAACAATTCGACAGATAGGCGTGTGAAGCAAGGGATTCGATAAACAGGAATGTAAGGTAGAACAATTCAACAGATAGGAGTGTGAAGCAAGGGATTGGAAGACAGGCATGTAAGGTAGAACAATTCGACAGATAGGCGTGTGAAGCAAGGGATTTGAGGCGCGTGAAGCACACACAGGCGTCTGAGGTAGAAAAGATGTAACAAACAGGTGTGTGACGTGCGAGGAATCAGACTAATGGGCGTGGCATGTGAGGTAGTAGAGCGCAGGGAGTACAGCACAGATGCCCCAGGGTGACAGGTTTCCGCGATAAGAACGACACCTGGGGGTGGAAGTGGTGTGTGCCAGGAGGTTGACAAGCCATGCCCCGCAGAGGGTTCTCCAGCTAAGCAAATGAGCTCTGTTTGCAGGCAACCAAACGAGATGGCCACGAGATGTGTGTGTGTATGTGTGTGTGAGTGTGTGTGTGTGTGGCTGATGGGTCTGCTGCTAGCTGATGGCCATTCAATGGTACAATTAAGCAACGAGAGATATTGATAGGGTTGCTCAGTTACTGGTTGTGTCACCCTGGCCATCACCCACCCTCCCCCGTCCACCACGAGTCCGGCGTGCCCTCACCTGTCCATCCCGCTGTCCAGGCATCTCTGCTGGTTTTCTTGCATCGCATTGGCTGTGCACGCGACGATCCCGATGTGGCGCCCACGGCCCATCGCCGCCTCCAGCTTGCGGATCTGGAGCGAGGCGCAGTAGCCGTCCATCCGGGGCATCTGCAGGCATGCGTGTGCGTGTGCATGCGTGTGCGTGTGCATGCATGTGCGTGTGCATGTGTGTGTACGTGTGAATGCATGTGCATGCGTGTGTGTGCATGCGTGTACATGGTTGGTAGATGGGTGTGTGTGCATGCGGGTGTGTGTGCATGTGTTTAATTAATTAAGAACATATCTCCGTGGGGAGGATATGTAACGCATATCCCTGAGAAGGGGCACATGGTTTTCAATACATTCTAGGCGACAACCTGCAGGTGGTTGGTGTAAACTGCCACCTACTCGGGGTGCACAATTGAGGTGCACCTGCACCACCATGTATTCCAGCAGCTGTGCAAAGTTGCGGACGTGGGGTGGAAGATGATCATGGCTAGGCAATGGCTTGGGCATGATGGCGTCTCAGCAGAGGGTGGTTCTCTGCATGGGCAAAGCACGGCTGACTCATAGCGGATGCAGTAAGGCTGCCCCATGGTCCAGAGCCCTCAACAGATAGGCTTTGAACACATTTAGAGGCGCCGGTTTGGGAGAATATAAAGGCCTCTCCCGGAGCCTGAGGGGTTTTAGGGGCATTCCCAGGGTTAACCCACAACCCCCATGTGTTCATGGCTGGGTGGATGGCGTGTGTGCATGCGTGTGTAGATGTGTGAGTGGGTGGGTGGAAATGGGGGGGGAGTTTACACGTGTACATGTTACATGGGAGTGTGGGAGTGTGTGTGTGTGGGTGGGTGGGTGGGTGGGTGGGTGGGTGGGTGGGTGGGTGGGTGGGTGGGTGGGTGGTGGGTGGGTGGTGGGGGTGGGTGGGTGGGTGGGTGGGTGGGTGGGTGGGTGGGTGGGTGGGTGGGTGGGTGGGTGGGTGGGTGGGTGGGTGGGTGGGTGGGTGGGTGGGTGGGGTGGGGTGGGGCGGAGTGGGGTGGGGATAGGGAAAGTGAAAATAGCGAAGGGGACAAAGGGGCAAAGAACCGGAGGTGTCGCATTCACTGTTCGATGCTGAGACATGTGGATGACAGCCAGCAACACATGATGGGTGGCATATGTGGATGACAGCAAGCAACTAGACAGCATTGAAAGGTACAGTTTGGTTAACCGACCTGTGCAAACGACGACTCTAGACACCACCAATCGTCTCCCTGTGGCACAAAATGTACCATAGTCCGTCTATATTCAAACTACTGGTCAGCCTACAGTACCATAGTCATTCAACTAGTCAGTATACAGTACCATAGTCATTCGACTAGTCTGTCTACTAGTACCGTAGTCATTTGACTAGTCAGTCTACAGTACCACAGTCATTCGACTAGTCAGTCTACTAGTTATATAGTCATTTGAGTAGTCAGTCTACTAGTACCTTAGTCATTCGACTAGTCAGTCTACTAGTACCAAAGTCATGCTACTATGACTACCAGTCAACATCATACGAATAAGTCCAAACGTATCATCCCACCTGGCAGTCCATCAGGATGGCGTCCAGCGACTCGGACTGCTGCCGGAACATCTTGACCGCCTCCTCGCCGTCGTTGGCTGTGACCACGTGCATCCCCAGCCGTTCGAGCAGCGCCTTCATGACCAGCTGGTTCACCGGGGTGTCTGGGAGTGCGCATGGAAAGGAGGGGAGGGAGATTTATTTGCTTCGATGAGGAAGGAGGGGGGAAGTACTTTTGCTTAAGGGATGCATTTCCCTTGACAGGGGAAAGCGTGGAAGGAAGGGACTGCTACCTCGCCTGCTCTTGCTATCGGCCGATTGCTAGAGGCCAACCACCCTCCTGGACGCTAACGAGCCGCACCTTCCAACAGCATGATGTGGTTGCCCCCACACCTTGTACTACAACCCCACTATTGCTACCGGGCATGTGCTGAAGGTCGTTTGCTTGAGGCCACTTTCTACAGAGCAACCACCATTGATGCTGCCACCCCTCACCTTCCACGAGCATGATTCGCTTGCCCCGCAGCGGCGCCTTCAACGGGTCGTTGTCGTCCGCGGTCTGCTTCCTCAGCTGCTGCTTGCGCCGGTACACGTCCAATGCCGACTGGCTGCCCGTGCGCGCAACAGGTATCGGGCCAGGAATGGGGCGGGGGGACCCGGCTCCTGCCCCCCCAGGTACCGACCAACCCGCGTGGTTGCCTCCATCCGAACCGACCGAGCCGGCGGATCCGTACGCGGCAGCCAGCGCATCAAATGCCGACGCGGGCAAGGGAAGACAATCGCTCCCATACACCCTCAGCCCGGCAGCAGACCGAACGGACCCGCTCCCTTCCCGTGACAGCGGGTAGCCCACGCGGGGACTCCCGGACGCCCCACCGCCGCCCCCCAGCCCGGCCCAGTAGACGGGGGACATGGGGGCCGGGGGCGACAGGGGGCACTCGGCCGCGGCAAGGGAGGCACCGGCCTGGCCTTGAACGGGGTGCGTGCTGGGAAGCAAGGTAGAGCTATTGCAACGCACGGCGGGTATGGGGCCTGGAGTTTCTGCCCGAGGCGCTGAGAGTGGAGAAACCACCGCTCCCACGCTCGCAGGCATGCCGTAAATCGTTAAGGGCGCGCCGCTGAGCATGGAAGCAGCCCCAGCAGCCGTGAATGGCATGCCGACTGCCATTGATGCCGCGCCAGCGTCAATCAGCACCCCCACTGGCTCACCCTGGTGGTATCCCTGGGACGAGGCGTACTCTCCCGCGGCCATGCCGCCGCTGATGCCACCGACCGCCCAGCATCCGTCACCATCCTCTTGATCCGAGGGAATGGTCCCCGCAGGGCCGCACCCGCAAGCTTGCACGCCATTGGCACCATGACTGCCATTAGTGCTAGCCACGCAGGCGGCTCCCAACGGGCTGTTCGTGTCCATGGGACTGTTGGTGCCGTTTGCCGGCATCAAACCGTGCATCTCTCGAAAACTCTTCCGCGGGCGTACCGGGCGGGGGTCCATGAGCCTGTCTGGGGAGGGCGGGCATGCGGCATGCACGCCCTCGCACTGCCCATCGGTCAAATGCGTTCGCGCCAACTCGGCCCGCTCCCTTTGCGGCGCCAGTTGCAGCATCGGAGGGGGCGGGCAGGCAGCAGCATGACCACCACCACCACCACCACCACCACCACCACCACCACCACCACCACCACCACCACCACCACCACCACCACCACCACCACCACCACCACCACCACCACCACCACCACCACCACCACCACCACCACCACCACCACCACCACCACCACCACCACCACCACCACCACCACCACCACCACCACCACCACCACCACCACCACCACCACCACCACCACCACCACCACCACCACCACCACCACTGCCCCCGCCCCGCCGCCGCCGCCGCCGCCACCACCACCACCACCACCACCACCACCACCACCACCACCACCACCACCACCACCACCACCACCACCACCACCACCACCACCACCACCACCACCACCACCACCACCACCACCACCACCACCACCACCACCACCACCACCACCACCACCACCACCACCACCACCACCACCACCACCACCACCACACCACCACCACCACCACCACCACCACCACCACCACCACCACCACCACCACCACCACCACCACCACCACCACCACCACCACCACCACCACCACCACCACCACCACCACCACCACCACCACCACCACCACCACCACCACCACCACCACCACCACACCACCACCACCACCACCACCACCACCACCACCACCACCACCACCACCACCACCACCACCACCACCACCACCACCACCACCACCACCACCACCACCACCACCACCACCACCACCACCACCACCACCACCACCACCACCACCACCACCACCACCACCACCACCACCACCACCACCACCACCACCACCACCACCACCACCACCACCACACCACCACCACCACCACCACCACCACCACCACCACCACCACCACCACCACCACCACCACCACCACCACCACCACCACCACCACCACCACCACCACCACCACCACCACCACCACCACCACCACCACCACCACCACCACCACCACCACCACCACCACCACCACCACCACCACCACCACCACCACCACCACCACCACCACCACCACCACCACCACCACCACCACCACCACCACCACCACCACCACCACCACCACCACCATCACCATCACCACCGCCGCCGCCACCACTACCACCCTCCATGGGTTTGACTTCCGGCGAATGCTGAATCGTCCCATTTGCCGCGCTCGAATTGCCCTCCAACAAACGCGCGTCATGCGCCAACAGCGGCGCGTTGGCTTCTGCCGACACAGCGACGCCAGTCCGGTGGCCGCTGCGGTGCATGCTGCCCCCGTGGCTGCTGCCCTCAAACCCTGCCTCAGGGATCGAGTGCGATATCCCCATTCGCAGGGCCCCTGCCCACTCGCTGCTGACCCCCTGGTCGGCATACCCGCTGTTGCCACCGGTCACAGCCGCATAGGGCAAGAAGGGAGGGCTTCCGTTCCCTGGGACCACCAGCGGAGCGGCCCCAACGCTCATGGCAGCAAAGGAGGCGGCGGCCGCCGCCTCTTCTTCCGCCACCCCCCCGCAGACCTCCACGCGCAGCCTGGCCATGTCGGTCATGACCTCGCGCAGGCGCGTCGCGTGGAGCGGCAGCGTGGTAATGACCATGCAGCGCTGGGGGTAGCGGGAGGTGAGCGACTGGAGCCGCTCGCGCGTGCGGGGGCCCGACACGTAGCCCATTGCCCACAAGATGCCGACACTAGGGGGGATGAGATCCTGGGGGCGGGAGGGAGAGGGGCGGGGACGTGCGCAGGTGGCGAGAAGCAGGGTTCAAGGGAAGTGGCGGCGGTGGTGGTGGTGGTGGGGAGGACTTCTCAGATTTAATTTTAAAATGCGCAGACTTGGACTCCCCCCCCCCCCAAAAAAAAAAGAGTCAACTTCGAAAAACGGGGGTACAAAGACCCGAGCTGCGGAAGGGTAGGGATCATCGTGAGGAATGGAGGGCGCCAGGCGGTTTTAGTTTGATACTCAAGAGCAGGAAACAGAAAGAATTACCAAACAACCTGAAAACATAGTGATGCAAACTACTCAACAAGAATCATGACACAAACTGAAAGGATAGCGACACAAACTGACTCGCGATGCCCCCGCGACCCACCTGCATGAGCGACTCCAGCTTCTCGTCCACCACGTCCTCGGGGACCAAATCGACGATGTTGCTCTCCACCAGCAGCAGCACGAGGTCCGCGAGAATCAACGGCCTCAGGTCAGCCTCGTTGTCCCCGTCGGAGATGAGGCTATACGACCCACTGCCCGGCCGGCTCGCCATGAGGCCCCCGATGAGCCCCCGATGCCCCCCCCCATCGCCCATATTCTCGCTCCCGTCACTCAAGTACGTCTCCTCCCCCGCGCGCGCGATGTCCACCCCGGCGACTGGGTGCGCCCGAGGTGACATCGCCAGCAGAGTGCTGGCCGTCTCCGACGCGCACCAAGTGGCGTGCCGCGCCTCGGCCGGTGCGAGCGTGAAGGAGAGGCGGGTATCCAACGCGGGGGCGCTGCCCTCCCGGCTGGCCTTGTGCGGGTTACTGCCTCCGTCACCCACATGCGCCGGCCCATGTCCGCTCCCGTTGTTCCCCCACGGCAGCGGCGCCACGACGCCGACGCCACCATAATTCGCCCCGCTGCCACCCTCTGCCAGCTGGGCACCGACATGCGGCGACCCCGCCGGCGCGCTCCCTGATGGATCGTCCGCAAAGCTACCACCTTGGTCTTCGTCGTTGCCTAGCTTGACGGGCCAGGGCTTGATGAGACCCGCCTCGCACGCGGGACGGACCACGTACGCACGCGGCCGGCCCGCCCTCAGCGCCACCAGGACCTCGATCAGCTGGTCGATGCTATTGACGGTCGCCAGTCGCAAGCCGTATTCAGCGGCCAGCGACGTGGTGGCCATGTCGCGACTGGGAACCGGCCGCATTGCCAGCAGCGCCATCGGCCCTGCCGACTTGGCCGCGGCGCCGCCGGTGGACCCTCCGTTCTTGCTTCCCCCCTTGGTGCCTGAGGAGAGGGACCGCCGGCCGCCGCCGCTGGCCGTGCTCCCGCGAAAGGAGAAGGGCGCAAAGGGGAAGACGCGGAGGAAGGAGGACACGTCCTTGAGCGCGAGTGCGGTCCCTTCGCTGATGCGGCGGCCAACGAGACCAATGCGGGACCAGGAGGGTGCCGGCTGTGTGTTGTTTAAAGACGCAGATCCTGCACTGGGGGCGGGCCCCCCTGTGCCGTCCCCTCCCTCCTGCGAGAGTGACATGGGCGGGGGGAGGGAGCTCTGCGACAGCAGCGGCTTGATATTATCCTTACCGCCGGCACCGAACAACGGGTTCACGACCATCTTGCCACTGCTCGTGACGGTCATCCGCGGCGGCAACAGCGTGAGGCTCAGGGGGGCAGGGACGTACGAGGGGTTGCTCTGGTTCACGTGCGCCGCCGTGTCGAGTGCCGTCGGCGAGGTGTTCCCATTCCCCCCCATCGTGCTTACCGCGCTTATCGCCCCCCTGTTGGAAAGGATCATGGGGGGAGCCGGCAGGGAGCCGCTGCCGAGGGCAGGCCCCAGTTGGAACGCGGATGTGGGGGAGCCGGTTGCGGTGGCGCGGCGAGACGCGTGCGGGCTGCCCGACGGCACCGCCATGCGCAGCCACGCGGTGATCACGAAATCGGTGCCCGTTTTCCAGTCCTCCTTCGCGAGGATGCACGCGGTCCCATGCATGTGCGCGACCAGCTGGCGCACGATCGCGAGCCCGAGGCCCGTCCCGCCGTACAGCCGCGTGGTACTCGTGTCGGCCTGCACAAAGGGCTCGAACACGGCCTCCCGCTTCTCGGGGGGGATCCCGCATCCGGTGTCGGAGATGGTGATGACCAGACGCTGCCAGACGAACTTGCGGGGGCAGCCTCGAGCGCTGCCTGCCCCGGTGCTACGCGAGCTGTCCAGATACGACGCGCTGGCGTCGGCGGTTCTGCCGGGGGAAAGGGGCGGGGGAGGGCGGGGGGAAAGCGAGGGGACCCTTGAGGGCAACCCGGCCAATGGCTCTCCTTCCCTCCCAGGGAGGCAGCCCTCACGCCCTCCGCTCACGCGGGTGCAGTAGACGCACATGCATGCGCCAGAATCATTCGCTAAGGTCGCGGCGGAGCCGTGTCGGCTGCTGCGTCCCCAGCTGCTTGTGCGGAGGATCATCTTGCGGCTGGTGATGCTGTTCGTGCGGCTCTGGGCAATCGTGGCGGGGTTGAGGTTGGGCGCATCGAAGCTCACGCTGCGGCGGCGCTTATGCTGGCTCTCGGGGAACGCGGGCGCGCGGCAGAACTCGACCGAGATGTGGATAGACCCCGACGCAGTGAACTTGACGGCATTCGAGATGATATTGGAGAGCACCTTTATTTTTGTTTGTTTGTTTCGGTAGTCAGCGATTTGACAGGGGGGGAGGTTGGCGGAGAAGGGCAGGTTTGTTAGCAGGGAGGTTGGGCGGGGCGGGGGTTGTAGGGGCGGAGGCTTGGTGGCGGAGATGGTAGGTGGAGGTGGCGTGTGCGAGGGGGGGGGGCCGGGGTTGCCATCGTGGGCATTGGGTTTTGGGGGTGGCGGTTGGGGTGGACGCAGAAAAGTGACGACAGGAAAGGGGCGTGAGAGGCGTCAAGAGGGCCATGCATGTGACGGGTGAAAAAACAGCCAGCATAAGCGACAAGTACCTGCTAGTGCAAGCTGGCGTCTGGAACTCAACAGGAGCGTACCGAAAACCTCACAGATTCGAATGTTTCTATTGTGGTCACCACCTGCTCCCACTAAGGCACAACATGAATCCCAACACCCCCGTCCTGCTCAAACCAGAACCAGGCAAAGTGCAGGGGGCTGCCCATGCGAAGCCTTGTACCATAAAGAGTGCTGCCCTTCTCCTTGGACTAGGGAATCCGCCGCCTTGAGCGAAGGGGTCGCCCTCGAAAAGCCTAGAATCGCCCCCCCCCCCTGTCCCCCCCGTACCTGCGAGAGCACCTTTGGGCTGCCCCAAAACCGCAGCGGCATCGAGTCGCATCCAAACGCGGGCGCGGGCGCGAGCGCGCGTCCGTCCGCGTCCATGGCAACCACCGCCATGCGATCGGAGCACAAGTCGAGGCTCAGGTCCACCCCCTTGGCCTCGCACATGGGGAAGTAGACGTCGAGCATGAGGTGCAGCTCGGTCCTCAGGTCAAACTCGACGTCCTCCATCTGCATACGCCCGCTGTCCAGCCGCCCGAAGTCGAGGACGGAATTCAGGGTGTTGAGCAGCATGGTGCAGCACTTGCGGATCTGCTCGATGAGCACCTGCTGGCCGCTGTTGAGCAGGGTGTCGGCCTGGAGGATCTCGACGATGCCGTTGATCCCATTGAGCGGCGTGCGCGTCTCGTGCGACACGTTCATGATGAAGGCCGTCTTGATCTGGTGGGGGTGGAATGTGGGTTGCAAGGGGTCGTGGATGACGAGCAGCATGTCAGTGGGGGAAGGGCTGAGAACTTTTGTTTTTCCCTCAGCACGGAGTGACAAGCTCACGATAAACGGTGTCTTAATCTCGTGGGGGTGAGGATGAGGGGGAGGGGGGGGGGGGGGGGGAGGTAGGAGTTGGGGAGAAGGGGGGTTGGGAATGCGCAGACTAATTTTCTATCATTACTCCGCCGAGTGCAACAAACGCATGAGGAATGCGATCCTGATCTGGTGGTTTCGCAGAGGTGCCGGCGGTGCTGGTGGTGCTGGTGGTGAGTGGGGTAGGTGGACAGAGCCTCCATGGAACGAGGTGGCTGTGGATGGCGAGAGGTGATGGATGGGGGGGATTTAGGGGACGAAGGGGAAGAAGGTTCAAGAAGTTGCGAGTCCTAATCTTCTTGCTCTGTCCAGGAGGACCTGCTCATGCTGAGTGCTGTCTTGATCGACTGGTGGAGGAGCAGTGATGGCGGGAGCTTGAGGGTTTGGTGACAGAAAATTCAACCCACTAGGCTGCTTATCATTCTTTGTGTTTGAACCAACCGGGCAACCCTGGTACACATTCCCTTGCACACATGTGCTGGGACTGGGCATAGTACACACACCGCACTCTATATCGCGGATCCACCCACCTCGCGGCTCTTCTCGGCCACCTCCTCGGCGTCAAGCTACCCCACCAGCGGGGAGGGGAAAGATTCCCTACCCTTTCCAGCACGTCGTCTACACCCACCTCACTGCTCTTCTCGGCCACCTCCTTGGCGTGCAGGTACCGCGCGTTCAGCTCCTCGAGCTCCCTCAGCCGCCGCTTGCGGTCGGCACGCACCGGGTTGGTGAACACGATGGTGAGGAGCGCGCCGGCCAGCAGCAGCGCGGAGCAGGCGGCGATCACCGCGATGAGCGTCACGCGGTTGCTGTTCTCGACGTCGCCCATCACGGCCGTGTAGGGCACGAGGAGGACCATGCCCAGGCGCAGGCCGACCAGGTCGATCGCCTTCGTGTGCATGTAGAAGCTGGGGGGATGGGGGGAGGGAGGGAGGGAGGGAGGGAGGGAGGGAGGAGGGAGGGAGGGAGGGAGGGAGGGAGGGAGGAGGAGGGAGGGAGGGAGGGAGGGAGGAGGGAGGGAGGAGGGAGGGAGGGAGGGAGGGAGGGAGGGAGGGAGGGAGGAGGGAGGGAGGAGGGAGGGAGGAGGGAGGAGGGAGGGAGGGAGGAGGGAGGGAGGGAGGGAGGGAGGGAGGGAGGGAGGGAGGGAGGGAGGGAGGGAGGGAGGGAGGGAGGGAGGGAGGGAGGGAGGGAGGAGGGAGGGAGGGAGGGAGGGAGGAGGGAGGGAGGGAGGGAGGGAGGGAGGGAGGGAGGGAGGGAGGGAGGAGGGAGGGAGGGAGGGAGGAGGGAGGGAGGGAGGGAGGGAGGGAGGAGGGAGGGAGGGAGGGAGGGAGGGAGGGAGGGAGGGAGGGAGGGAGGGAGGGAGGGAGGGAGGGAGGGAGGGAGGGAGGGAGGGAGGGAGGGAGGGAGGGAGGGAGGGAGGAGGGAGGGAGGGAGGGAGGGAGGGAGGGAGGGAGGAGGGAGGGAGGGAGGGAGGGAGGGAGGGAGGGAGGGAGGGAGGGAGGAGGGGGGAGGGAGAGGGAGGGAGGAGGAGGGAGGAGGGAGGGAGGGAGGAGGAGGAGGGAGGGAGGAGGGAGGGAGGGAGGGAGGGAGGGAGGGAGGGAGGGAGGGAGGGAGGGAGGGAGGGAGGGAGGAGGGAGGGAGGGAGGGAGGGAGGGAGGGAGGGAGGGAGGAGGGAGGGAGGGAGGGAGGGAGGGAGGGAGGAGGGAGGAGGGAGGGAGGGAGAGAGGGTTGTCATGGTGACACAGCAGAGGCATGAGGGTGGTGCAACAACACAGCAGAGGCATGAGGGCAGTGCAACAACACAGCAGAGGCATGAGGGTAGTGCGTCAACACAGCAGAGGCATGAGGGCGGTGCAACCGTGATATATACGGGATATATAAGGGTGATAAATAAGGGAGGGCGTAGACCACTTTGGTGTGCATGACGAAGCTGGGGGCAGGACGGGGTATTTGTGGAAGTGACATGCGAGCGGAAGGAGGGAGGGGTGTGAAAATGACACAGCAGAGACGGGAGAGAGATGCAGTAGTGAGAGGACCACAGGGGTTCTAAAAGCTGCTGACCGGTGGATAAATCATGCAACTAAGCACTTCAAATATAAGATACTATCTAAGCCTGCACAACCAGCAATCAACAACCTGACCCACTGGGCGATGGGCCGGTCCCATGTACTCATGTGACCTAGTCTATCTCAACGGTCGATGGCCAAGTCACCTAAAGAAATACTAGAATTAATCACATAAGATTACGCAGTAGGTTTTTTCTAAATAGAATCGATAAGAATCAATCTATTTCAAATAAATCGGATCAAATATGCTCATCTCATGATGGGCAGGTCCCATAAACACTCTACCCTCTTCACTCTACCCTCTACCCTCTACCCTCTACCCTCTACCCTCTACCCTCTACCCTCTACCCTCTACCCTCTACCCTCTACCCTCTACCCTCTACCCTCTACCCTCTACCCTCTACCCTCTACCCTCTACCCTCTACCCTCTACCCTCTACCCTCTACCCTCTACCCTCTACCCTCTACCCTCTACCCTCTACCCTCTACCCTCTACCCTCTACCCTCTACGCTCTACCCTCTACCCTCTACCCTCTACCCTGGACCCTGGACCCTGGACCCTGGACCCTGGACCCTGGACCCTGGACCCTGGACCCTGGACCCTGGACCCTGGACCCTGGACCCTGGACCCTGGACCCTGGACGCTGGACCCTGGACCCTGGACCCTGGACCCTGCACCCTGGACCCTGGACCCTGGACCCTGGACCCTCTACTAGCACTCCTATTACTGCACAGTTATGTGAGCTCACCCGTTGCTCACCGGCTGATGGGCGCACCCCCAATGCCATCATCAAATATCCTCGTACTATTGTGCTGCGTCTCATTCTGCCCCACTGATGCCTTAGCCAAACTCATCTGCTATGCTTTGAATGCTCCTCCCCAAGCCCGATGCATTGTGGGTGGAAGTTTTGTCGGCTGCCAGTGTTAAATGGGCTGGCAGTTAAATTGTAACAGACCCACGCCGCCCGTTGCAATGTGGTGCGATATCTGCATTTGCACTGTGTGCAGTCCTTGGACGTTTGGAAGCATGGCCTGGCTTACGTTATTACGGCCATGACCTATTGATGGTAGCTACATTGAGGGCGATTCCTCGTGTTGAGTGGAGGGCACTCATTTCCATTGAGGGTGATTCCCCATTCAACATGCGGGAGAGCGATAGCAGCAGTGGTGCTTAGAACTAGACACTCCTGGCCGCGAAGAACAAAAGCACTGATAACGCGATTTTGTTCTTAGCTAAACCGTCTAGGACTCGCTCTGAACGTTACCCAGCCATCATACTAACATACACGGCTACACATTTCCACCTCTATTCATCTTCATCATCCTGAACGACTCGACAAATGCGGATAATATAACAGCAGGCTCGAGCTACCACGGTCCGGATACTCCCGATGTAAAGCTGGCCTGCGCTGGTTGTCTCATTGATACTTGTAACAAATAAAACATAAAATAAAACATAATCTAGAATCGTAACTGCAATATAGCAAAGGTTGCTCACCGGTGGATGGGCAGGTCGCCATCCAGATGCACCTCCTCGCTGCGCGTGACGCCGAAAACCTGGCTGAAGTTGCCGTGGTCCCTCGTCAGGTGCAGCGCGGCCGCATTGATAATGGGCGACGCGAGCTCAAAGGGGGACACCATGCGGATGCGTGTGCTGTTGCGCTCGAAACCCTCCGTAGACGACAGCACCAGGCCCTGCTCCGTGATGATGTACATCCACGAGCCCAGGCCTGTCATCTGGCGCACCATGAACGCGTTCAGCTGTGTGCGTGTGCGTATGCGTGTGCGTTTGCGTGTGCGGCACAAGGAGATGACAGCAAGCACGTGTATCAAGGAGACAGGAGAATGCCGGGGGGCAAAAAAGGGGGGAGGGGGGGGCCTAGAGAAAGGTATTATTTATTATCATCATTGTTATTTCATTATAGCAGTATTATTACTACGATTATAAGAGCGGGAGAGGGGGGGGGGCAGGGGCGTAGGAAGTGTATGTGTGTGTGCATGTGTCTTGACAGCGCTCAGCGGGGGCGGGGAAGGATGCTTAAAGGGGAAAAAAGAGGGGGGAAGAGAGAGGGGGGGGGGGGAGGAGAGGGAGCCGTGTATACGTGTCAGTGTGCGTTATCAGAGGTCGGGGGGAGCAGCGAGTGCAGTGGTGGGGCAAAGGATTGGTGGTGTTGGTGAGGGCACCAGGGCACCGCACCAAACCGTGGCCATCTTCGACAGGAAGCCGTGATTTTTTTCTTGCACTAAATCAAACCTCTCATCTGCACTTGCTTTTCTCAGTGGCACGCCTGCCTGCCTGCCTGCCTGCCTGCGTGCCTGCCTGCCTGCCTGCCTGCCTGCCTGCCTGCCTGCCTGCCTGCCTGCCTGCCTGCCTGCCTGCCTGCCTGCCTGCCTGCCTGCCTGCCTGCCTGCCTGCCTGCCTGCCTGCCTGCCTGCCTGCCTGCCTGCCTGCCTGCCTGCCTGCCTGCCTGCCTGCCTGCCTGCCTGCCTGCCTGCCTGCCTGCCTGCCTGCCTGCCTGCCTGCCTGCCTGCCTGCCTGCCTGCCGTCCACCCCACGGCACCGCACCAAACCGTGGCCATCTTCAACAGGAAGCCGTGATTTTTTTTCTTGCATGTAATGAAAAACATCTAACCTGCACATGCTTTCTCAGTGGCACGCCTGCCTGCCTTCCACCCCACTTGCTGGGCGTTCCCCACCCCATGTCTCTCCTCCCTGTTCTCCCACAGGGTCACCTGGAGGTCTCCCCCTCTGCCCCTTTCCCTGGTCCTCTCCCTCCCTTGCCCCTCCCTTGCCCTCTGCTCCTTTCCCCTCCCCCCCTTGGCCTTTCCCCTTTCCTCCTCCCCAAGTCCCCTTGCCCACTTTGCCCTGCCCCTCACGTGCAGCATATCTGGCTCTTCTCTGCAGCGAATGGGCCACCCACCTACAGCACATAGTCGGCAGCCACTTACCTGCAGCAGCACGTAGTCGGCAGCCACCCACCAGCAGCAGAACGTCGGCCACTCACCTGCAGCACGTCAGTGAGGGAGCTGACGATCGCCTTCTCTCGGTCAGGTCGGTTCACGTAGAGGTTGGCCGAGAGGACCGGACGCTGGTCCGAGAAGGAGGGGTTGAAGTTCCAGCTGGGTGGGTGCGGGAAGGGGAGAAGGGGTGAGGTTGACGAAGAAGGTCCATGGGGAGGGTAGAAAGGAAGGTCCGGGGGGGGGGGGGATCGAAGGTCCAAAGGGGGGTGGTAAAGAGAGAAGATCCGTGCGGGGGGGAATGACAAGCACAGGGCCATGGCGCACGTGTGGTGTGGGGGCACAGGGAGCGAGAGGGCAGATGGTGGGGGGCGTGCCAGGTGGGTGAGCAATGGCCCATGCATGGCACATAAGCGGCTTCCCATGAAGGAAAAGAAGAGAAGCTCAAGCCACATGCAAATGTTTCTTGTCATATATAGATGTGCACCACCCCGACATGAGGGGGGGGGGAATGATATGTACGTGGAAGGAAACAGAAAATAGATGAAGGAAACGCAAACACATGCATGGAAGACACCCACTGCACAAATACCACAAGCTGCACATATACCACTCATATAGTACATACATGGTCATGGAAGAGAGGCAATGGCGCCACCACGGATAGGGCCCACCCACCCACCCCAAAGCAGAAGGGGAAAAAAAAAAAAGGAATAATTTGAAAAAGAAACTAATGATGACAAAGATAGAACTGCGTACATGATCTGGCCGGCCTCCCCCGCCACCGTGCGCTTGTACCAGGAGGCCACGCGCCGGTCCTGCCGGTTGCTGTCATTGGGCACCACCGGGTTGATGGCGGCGCCATCGGTCGGGTCCACTTTCGCCATCATGCGCATGACTGGGTTGGACGCATTGAGCGGCCGCTGGTCGACTTGGATGAACGTCTCGACGGAGGCCAAGTTGGTGCAGCCACGGCAGTACGAGATCGAGGTGCCTGAGTCCATCTGTTTGGAGGGGAGAGAACAGGGGGGAGGGGGGCAGAGGCAGCATAGAGGGATGACAACATAGAGGCAAGGGCAACCACGTCGACCACGTGAGAAGAGCGCACACGAAAAGGAGGAAGAGAGGGAGGTTCCCGAGCCTCTCTGCTTAGGGAAAAGGGGGACGGGACGGACACAAAATGGGGGGGGGGAGGGGGGAAGGGATGGATACGAATCCAGGGGGGGAGGGGGCGGGGGGGTGGGCAAGGGGATAGGCCAGGAAAGGATGGGGGGTCGGTTAGAGCAGCGACGAGCCTTGGCATCAAGTAGGAGGGGATAAGCGAGTCAGAGAGGGTAAGAGGTGCTGCGTAGAGGGAAAGGTTTTGTTGAGAAGTGCAGCTTAAGTCATGAGGGGAGGTCATGAGGAGGGAAAAAGCATGAAGGTTCATACAGAGAGAGAGAGAGAGCAGCGCATACCCGCCGATCCCTCCCAACAGCTTGGTGGCCCTACCATGATCCTGGATGATGATGATGATGATGATGATGATGATGATGATGATGATGATGATGATGATGATGATGATGATGATGATGATGATGATGATGATGATGATGATGATGATGATGATGATGATGATGATGATGATGATGATATGATGATGATGATGATGATGATGATGATGATTGATGATGATGATGATGATGATGATGATGATGATGATGATGATTATGATGATGATGATGATGATGATGATGATGATGATGATGATGATGATGATGATGATGATGATGATGATGATGATGATGATGATGATGATTATGATGATGATGATGATGATGATGATGATGATGATGATGATGATGATGATGATGATGATGATGATGATGGTGGTGGTGGTGGTGGTGGTGGTGGTGTGGTGGTGGTGTGGTGTGGTGGTGGTGGTGGTGGTGGGGCGGCGGCGGCGACGGCGGCGGGCGGGCCGCGGTGCGGTGGCGGTGGCGGTGGCGGTGGGCGGTGGCGGTGGCGGTGGCGGTGCGGTGGCGGTGGCGGTGGCAGGTGGCGGTGGGTGGCGTGGCCGGTGGCGGTGCGGTGGCGGTGGCGGTGGCGGTGGCGGTGGCGGTGGCAATGGCGGTGGCGTGGCGGTGCGGTGGCGGTGGCGGCGGTGGCGTGGCGGGGGCGTGGCGGTGGCGGTGGCGGTGGCGGTGGCGGTGGCGGTGGCGGCGGTGGCGTGCGGGTGGCGGTGGCGTGGCGGTGGCGGTGCGGTGCGGTGCGGTGGCGGTGGCGGTGGCGGTGGCGGTGCGGTGGGTGGCGGTGGCGTGCGGTGCGGTGGCGGTGCGGTGCGGTGGCGGTGGCGGTGGCGGTGGCGGTCGCGTGGCGGTGGCGGTGCGGTGGCGGTGGCTGCGGGGTGGCGTGGCGGTGGCGGTGGCGGTGGCGGTGGCGGGCTGGCGGTGGCGGTGGCGGTGGCGGTGGCGTGGCGGTTGGTGCGTGGTGGTGGTGGTGGTGGTGGTGGTGGTGGTGGTGGTGTGGTGGTGGTGGTGGTGGTGGTGGTGGTGGTGGTGGTGTGTGGTGGTGGTGCGCGGCGGCGGGG
>RPFO01000034.1:2122145-2167145 GCA_009746045.1 Mesostigma viride | reverse complement strand
TGGCATCGATCGTGGACCAGCTCGTGTCAGGTAGCAGATGCGTGCTGGCCGCCATCCCTGCGAGCATCTTCACGTGTTCCTCGCGGTCCGCCATGAGCTCGAACAGGTTGTACTCCACCGTCTGGAAGATGCGCTCGCGGATCACGCCCGCGAGGCTGTCGACGCTGCGCGAGTAGTTCTCCGCCGTCACGAACCAGGTGATGATGGTCGCGCCGCCGATTACCATCGTCAGGATCGCCTGGCGGTGGTGGTGGTGGGGAGGGGGGGGGGGGGGCGGGGGGAGATAAGGGAGGGGGAAAGGAGGGAAAAGGAGGGGAAAAGGAGGGGAAAAGGAGGGGAAAAGGAGGGGAAAAGGAGGGGAAAAGGAGGGGAAAAGGAGGGGAAAAGGAGGGGAAAGGAGGGGAAAAGGAGGGGAAGAGGGGAAAGGAGGGGAAAAGGAGGGGAAAAGAAGGGGAAAGGAGGGGAAAAGGAGGGGAAAAGGAGGGGAAAGGAGGGAAAAGGAGGGGAAAAGGAGGGGAAAAGGAGGGGAAAAGGAGGGGAAAAGGAGGGGAAAAGGAGGGGAAAAGGAGGGGAAAAGGAGGGGAAAAGGAGGGGAAAAGGAGGGGAAAAGGAGGGGAAAAGGAGGGGAAAAGGAGGGGAAAAGGAGGGGAAAAGGAGGGGAAGAGGGGAAAGGAGGGGAAAAGGAGGGGAAAAGAAGGGGAAAGGAGGGGAAAAGGAGGGGAAAAGGAGGGGGAAAGGAGGGGAAAAGGAGGGGAAAAGGAGGGGAAAAGGAGGGGAAAAGGAGGGGAAAAGGAGGGGAAAAGGAGGGGAAAAGGAGGGGAAAAGGAGGGGAAAAGGAGGGAAAAGGAGGGGAAAAGGAGGGGAAAAGGAGGGGAAAAGGAGGGAAAAGGAGGGGAAAAGGAGGGAGGAGGTGGGAAAGGGGATAAGAAATGGTAAAGAAGGGAGGGGTGGCGACGATTTTTGTCAAAATATACGTGGGGGCCGAAGGGGGGAGAAGGGGGACGAGTAGGAAACAATGGGGGGGGGGGCGGACCGGGGGGGGGTGGGAGCGGCGGAAGATAAGAGAGGGAGATGAGAGGGAGGAAGAGGAATGGGGGGATGCAAAAGCGGGGGAGGAGGAAAGACGAAGGGCAGGGGGAGGGGAAATCAATTGGGGGAAGGTGGTGGGTGAAGTGGGTGGGGGAAGAATAGAATCTGTGGGGGACCAGGGGGGGTAAGTCAGGACAGTCCTGTGATGGGAGATAGGGAATGAGAATTGTTCTTGTGCGTCTCTGTTCTTGGGGTTGGGGATGGCTGAGTGTGGCCAGGGGTTGGTTGTACGGTGGGAACATTAAACACCAACATGGGCAATCAACGTTTTCAGTTCAAATGCGAAACCAACGGTGGGAAATTTGTTTTGAAACATGCCAGGGCCGTGCCAACGAGTAGCAGGTGAGCCCAGCATAAAGATGAAAGCGGGGGGGACGTTTAGGTGGGAGGGGGAAGCTGCGCCAGAGTGGGGGTGTCCACTTACATAGAGCCTGGGAAAGTGGGGGGGCTGGAGTGGCAATGGAGTGAGCAGGTGTGTGGATTCGGGTTGGGTGTGCGTGTGTGTGTGGGGGGGGGGGGGGGCGCTGGCAGGTGCCCCCACGCATATAAAACAAATCTATATGCGTCTCCGTACATTGCAAGCCATGGTTTGCCCCCTGGGGATGAGATCAAGCTGGGGCAATTTCGTCTACTGATGCGAGGGCTGACCTGCCACATTACGAAAATTGGAGGACTGGGGACTTTCTTAGAGTCCCGACGCCCCCATGCAATCTGTCCTCATGGCCCAAGTGGCCAAAGATGGCATGACAGTATACGCTCGGGATATCTGTAACAGAGATGCGATTAATTTGGGAAGTCGGCACTGTGACAATTCATCTAGCTTGCGCAGAACGAGGACCGATTCCCAACGGAAAGTCATAGGCTAGGGCGCATCCGGGGAGCGAGAGAATTCTTCTCATGCACGTATCCCTGCATGCATAGGGGGATTGAAGGGTGCCCGCGATTAGCGGGGCTAAAGATGGAGGTATACGAGCAGGGCGAGGCTGTGATCGAGAAATGTATCCGTGGATCGGTTCAGACTTACAATCAAGAAAAAACGCAGAATTAAAACAGGCGAATTCAACCGGAACGCTTCCGTTGTCCATTTGATCCGGAATCCGGCTTTCTTTTCCATGGCTGTACAGCAACAAATGGGGATTCTTAAACGTAAATTACATAACTACGTAAAAAACATGCACTGCATGCGCCGCAGATTCAGGCAGCATTAGGCATGAATGCCCAGCGCCAGTTGTCGGCATTACGCCTCTCGTCACGTTTCAATTCATGGATTGAGCATTCAGTGCGCATTGATTAATGATGACAGACAATGTTTGTCGGTGTTTCGTGGATTCTTGTAACTGCCACATCTGCGCCGTCTCCGGCGAACTGGATATATTATTTCTATTATTTGGTTCTATTATTTTGACATTTCAGAACTTCCACCGTCACCCAACATTAAATGCTGGACATGGTTCCCAAGTATCTCCGCATCGTTGCATATTTGTCGTTTGACTTGACGTGTTACGGATTCCGTCCCCGTAGCAAATGTTAAATCAGCCCGCCATTGTTGTTGATTCTGTTCTGCACAACTGTACAACTCGCAGCCCCTGTAAGTTGGAAGTCGCCGGAGCCGAGAGCATGGCAATTCTCCCCGCTTCGGGAAATCCATATCCTCCTGACACCCACTAAAGATTCTCTGCTGCCCATGTGCGGCGTGGGACACAACAACAACAACAACAATATCCTCCTGAGCTTGACCACCTCCGCCAAACATCTGTTACGATATTTTAAAATCAGTTACCGGTGTTTCCTCACTTGGACACGGGAACGGACGTTACAATAGTTAATAGGACGGAATACTTGCCGCGACCTTGGTTGACTGAACAACAGCTGTAGGATTTTTTGGCGGCAACTCATGTGTAATCTGCCCCGTGGATCACCATCCGTACAAGGCCTCCTAAGAAATCCGGAAGTGGCTTTGCCTTTCGTAAACGGGGGGGCGGGGAGCACATTTATTTAAAATAGTTAAGTAACATTATTTATTACTATCAAGAGACATTTATTAACGATTTTATTATCCTATATTTAGCAATGTAGTAGTTTCCGGGTAAATGGGTATTTTTATAGGAATATCATTAGGTGAAGAGGTACCACGTATCGACCAGCTGGTTACCCTCTGAGGGTAGTGTGATAGGTGAAAGGTTTAGAAAGGAGCATTGTGTGACCAGGGGAGCCAAGTGACGCGCGTAAGGTCACCGTGAGGAATGCAAGTAAACACCCTGTTGCGTCCCAGGAGAGCATGGAAGAGCTCCAAGGGGCTGGGCCTGTCATTGTTGGGCCCGGGGTCCCACACCTTGTATTGTTCTTGCGCCAAGAGCCAAGCGCGACGCATTGCTGAGTTCCAGAGGAAGATAAACCGCCTCACAACGGCGGCTTTGGTGTATTCGTGCCGCACTTTGAAAACCGTCTCGTTCCGGATAGTCCAGATCGCGTATAGCATATTAGTTCGGAGCCATACCCAGGCTAGTTGACTGTCGGATAGCTCCTCCCCGGGGGTCCCCGCCATACCGAATATGATACAACGCACGGATAGCGTTAGTGTGGAATGTGGTAGCGCGGTCCATGCGGACCATACGTTAAACAACCATTGCCACACCCCGCTCACTTGGCAGTAGAGAAAGCGGTGCTCAATTGTTTCCGAAGGGAAGGTGCACAGGCATGTCGCATCGTGGTGAAACCGGCTGCTGAGGGTCGCGTTTACCCCGATGGCTCTGTGCAGTAAAAGATGTTGAATGTCGGTCGCTCTGCGGTCCACCAAAGGGTGATCGACCGCCAGGGTGATAAGTTTAATCCAACTATATCCAGGCCATTGAAAGCCCCATCGTGGGCGGCCAGGGTGGAGCTTATGGTTCTCGTGCAATAAAATGTCATAACCCCATTCTGCCGTGTACTCGTAAAGACATTTGCTGATCCTAGACATCCCCTTGGTCAGGGTCCAGCCAAATTCCAGGGGGTCCAATGGTAAAGTATCCAATCTCGTATTGCCTACGTGTAACCAAGTGATGGCCTCCGCCGGGGTCGTGGGGTCCGGCTGGAACATGCAGGACCTTGATACTAACCACGGGACCATCCGGATACGGTGACATTGGTGGGCTGGAAGACAGACACATAATGTCGCCAACTGATTGAGGCAACCATTGTGGCCTGGAAGGGTGTCGGCCACTTGGACTTGAATTCCGGCCGGAGGCAACACTCCCCGGACCAGACCTTTGCATGTGGATGTGATCCCGTCTGGGTAAAAACTGATCCAATCACCCGGCTGTAGGGCCTTGCGTGGGGCCATCATCACAGCATGCCATGTAGCTGGGATGGCCTGGATGAGGGTGTTCCAAGCGTGTAGCGATGGCATGTTTTGCACCCAAGCATTAACTTCAGTGTATGCCCGTAACCGATATCTGTCCCCCTGCCACGCGTAGAGATCGAGCACTCTCAGAACAGGGGGTGATGCGCACAGGAAGCCAGCATAAGGGTTGTGCCCATGTAACGTGCCCAAGGGCTTGCGCGCATTGTCCACGATCAAATCATTGAAATAAAGAATCTGTCGTGCAACCTCCTCACGAGTGGTGGGAAAAACGAGGCGCCCAGGTTTGAGCTTGTGATAACCTAACCATAGGCGCGACCAGTACCAGGGGAGCCCCTTGTATGATATCAGTGTGCAGCCAAGTACTCCAGCGTCAAGGTGCCATGATGTGCCATTAGCATGGGTGTAACTAGCGGAGAGAGACTCTTTTGCCAACAGGCAGCCAGGGTGCGTGTTCACTTCCATGTACACGCTGATCACTTGTTTAGCATACATCGACCACAAGCGCCATTGTATGTTGTGTAGCCCTAGACCACCGTGCAACCATGACATAAAGGACATATCCCGGCTGATCCAACCATGTACCGTGTGAGATATCAAACCTTTCTGTTTCCAAACAAAGTTGCTGCCGATGCGTTGGATAAGCTGTATGGTATGATCGTTGGGAGGGTGTGCCAGACAGTAGTATAAAACCTTGGAGAACAAGAGTTGGTTGACGATTAGTGCTTTTCCTCGTAAGCTCATCCGCTGGACGCCACCCCACCGCCCTGCCGTGAGGAGCACTCCTGCAAGTTTGCCCACGTGGTTGGTTTCGTCATATAAAAACGCACGATGTTCAGCCAAACGTCCCTCTGGCGTGCAGCCAATGGGGCAATTGTGCAAAAGATGGTGTTCACCTGGTTTGACCCATGTCATGGCCAGGTGAGAGGGGTTTATCCGAGATGGGTTGGGTTTGCCGATGTGCAGTCCCGTGGACTTTTGCACATTACAACGTTGTTGTGAGGCCACAGAGTACGTGTTGATATTTTCCAAGACAGCATTCACTTCCTGTAGAGAGATGCAAACATTGGTGGTGTCATCCACATAGGCTATCTGTACAATACCTTTGGCACTGCCTGCAAGCGGGAAGCCCTGCAGACGAGGGTCGTGCTGGTGGAGCCAAAACAATCCTGCGTGTGCCAGTAGGAACAAGATGGGGGACATACAATCTCCTTGGGGGAGGGATCTTGAGCTGTGGCCAAGTGCAGATTTGTGACCGTTGATAAGGATGTACCAGGTTAGCGATTTGATCATTCCCATGATGACCGTTAGGATGCGTGGGCCAAACCCTAAGCCGATCAATATGTGTCGGAGGTATGCCCAGCACATGCGGTCAAACGCTTTTTCAAAGTCCCAGAAGAGGATAAAGCCGGCAATGTCGTCGCGCCATGCCTTCTCTACTATGTCCATTATGAGGGTGATGCTATCGTTGATATGGAGGTTAGCACGGAAGCCTACTTGCTCCGGGCCTATAAGGCAGTCGAGAACAGAGTAGAGCCTTTGCTGAATTATCTTGCTAATGATTTTGTACGCAACCGTAAGGAGCCGTATTGGCCGGTAATTTTTCCACTGTGTTTTGTCACCCTTTTTGAACAATAAAATGAGGGCTGTTTCGGCCCATTGACCCGTAATTTGTCCATGTTGCCAGATTTCTAGTATGCATTGATAGAAATCTACGTGTAAAAGGGACCAAAAAGTTTTCCAAAACTCGATGGGAAGCCCATCCACCCCTGGGGCACTACCGGTCCGGATGTTTTGCATGGCATTAGTAGCCTCCTCCATGGAGGGGGTTTGGTCTAGTTGGTGTTGTTGCGCAAGTGTGAGGCGGCGTGGGATAGCTTGTAAAATTTTTGCTATGGCCGCGTCGGCTTCGGGGTTGGGTTCATTTTGGAACAGCGAGGTGTAGAAACGATGTCCACTTTCTAGGATGGGGGTTGTGGCCGTGTGTGTGCCTTGTTCATCCTGGATTTCTGAAATGATTGAGTTGGATTTTAGTGGTGGAATAAGTGCGAAAAAATCTTTTGTCATGCGTTCGCCTACCTGATGCCACCACAGATTTTCAGAGTCTAAAGCTAGGGCGTGTCTTTCAAAACGGAGTTTGTCGAGTTCAGTTTGTGAACTTTGAAGTCGAGCTTGTTCGTAGTGGTTTAGGTGGGGTTTCAGCTGTAGCTTGTTGACTATGCGTTGGTGAATTCGGTATGCGCGCCTTTCTCGCGACGTACGTTTAGGGAGTAGGTATGTGAATATTCTAGCATTTTGGCTAGGCCTTCCTGCATCCACGTGCAGCAGTCAGTGTAGCTATCCTTGTGAGTTCGCCAATTGCTCCAACGTTGCATGATCTCAAAATAAAACTGATCGTCTTGTAGAAGGATTTTATTGATGCGAGGGATGCCTGGGCCCCGTGGGGCCTGGGTGTGGTGGGCTAGCGTGACAATGCATGGGTAATGGTCTGAGAAGGCTGTGGAGCGTTCTACGCTGGCGTGGCAGACTAAATCGGCCCATTTGGGCGTGATATATATTTTATCCAAACGACGGGTTGTGCGAACGCCCAGACGAGTGGCCAGCCAAGTGTGCTCCTGATCCCGTGACCGAATGACATCCTGCAAATTTAGCAATGTAGTAGTCATCCCGCACTATACAGGGCATCGCAACCTCCCCGCCAATCCAAAACAACCGGAATCACTAACCACCAATCCCAGCGAGCGAGCGGCCGCTTCAGCGGCCTGCGCGCAGCGCACAGCGAGCGGCGCAGCGAGCTGTGCGCTGCACGCGGCGAGCGAGCGAAGCGAGCGAGCACCCTACGGCGAGCGAGCGAAGCGAGCGAGCACCGTACTGCGCACCAATCCGCGAGCGATGAAGGGAGCACCGTACTATTCCAGCGGGCAGCGGGCAGCGTACAGCCGGCGTACAGCGGGCAGCGGGCAGCGGGCAGCGGGCAGCGGGCAGCGGGCCGGGCAGCGGGCAGCGGGCAGCGGGCAGCGGGCAGCGGGCAGCGGGCAGCGGGCAGCGGGCAGCGGGCAGCGGGCAGCGGGCAGCGGGCAGCGGGCAGCGGGCAGCGGGCAGCGGGCAGCGGGCAGCGGGCAGCGGGCAACGGGCAACGGGCAGCGGGCTGCGGGCAGCGGGCTGCGGGGCGAAGTACTGCCAAAAAAAGGGACCCTGTTTTGGGCTGGGCGAAGCCAGCGGGTGACACTAGTTATTGTAATAATCCTGTTAGAATTATTAAATATATGTAACTGATTTCATCAACCACACAAAAATGACAAAATTTGTGACCTGTCGGCTGCCGGCCGTAGTGCCGCCGTCTCTCGCAGGCTGTCGGACACCGGCGCGGGAATTAAACTCAAAGTTTGAGTTGAGTTGACTGTGGAGTTGGGTTTATAAGTATCAAGTAACGTGCGTGTTTGCAACTTGCCCGTTGAAACTCTACGGCGGAGCCAATTTTCGGAAGAACCTCACCCGGCTTATGCTTGCAAATTAGGGACTACAAATTCGGTGGATGGATGGATGGATGGATTGACGGATTTTCATCCCCTATTCCTATGTTTTCTCACGTGTACGGCCTTATAAGCTTCGCCAATTCTGGCGAACCTAACGGTTCTTCCGAAAACTGATTGGCTCCGCCTGATTCTCTTGATTACCAGCTAACTACCGTAGTGGCTCTTATATGTGTACGCTTAATTATCGTACGAGGGCTTTTAGCGATTTTTGTTACGCGTACGGGGTTTTGGGGATTTTTTCCTAGTGTACGTAGGTATATCGTAATGAGGGTATATCGTAGGTATATTTGGGAGGGAGTACCCTAGGGACAACCGACATATGGAAGCCCCTCATACGTATATCGTAGCATCTGAGGGTGATATCTTGGGATGTACGAGGCCGGAAGGAGGTTTTTTTTCGGCCTGTACGGGGTTGATTCGTACATAATTAGGCGTACTGATATAAGAGCCACTACGGGTAGTCATGGAAAAATCCGGAACGGCGCACCGCGTCATGCGAATTGCACCCTGCGTGGAGCAGCGCGCGCGAGTCGCGACCCAGGTTCAGCTCGGGCTGGCGCGGGCGCGAGGCAAGGCTTCCAGGGTCTCAATCAGGTGATTACCCCCTCAGGGCTCGTTCGATGCCTTGCGCACGCAATGCCAGTCGCCACTCAGGTGGTCGCGTTGAATGCAAAACGTCACGCCACGATTCAATTTTGCTACACACTGCCAACGTCACGTCCACGATTCATTCGCTGTCGTTCTTGGCAGACAGTGCAATACACGTCGTAAAACGGTGCAGGCAATTAAAGTCGCCAGTCGGAGTTCCCATCTGGAGGATGTCCTGACCTTTGTCGTGACCATAGGAGAAATCAGCCATAGGGGATAACTCTTAACGATTTCTAAGTGATAATGGTAGGGACGACGTTTGTAGGTTTTCTAATGGCGCAATCAGGTTGAATCTGTGGATTCAACCGGCTCTTGTTGATAATTTGGGGCGGTTGCCGGCGGTTACCTTCCTTCGCGTCCGTCAGCTTGCGGTAGACATTTTAAATCCTGAGGTACCCGAGATACATGTCATTTTGCTGCTGCTTCGTCCGATAGACGAAATTTTGCTGTCGGGATCTAGAAGGCAACAGCGGTTCGCTTGCGAAGGATTGAATCATGGCTGAACCCGGGGCTGAGGAGGGAAGTAGGCGCGATGTCAAAGAAGACGCAGCTGCTGCACTGCTGCGCAGCAATACGCTGTTGCAAGCAGCCGAGATGCACGCACGAAGGGTAATTGCAGAAGAAGATAAGCTAGCGAAGGATGTTACCAACATATCGGCCCAGATCGCCAGAGTGCGAAGCGACCTGCGCGTGCAGAAAAAACAGGGCAGGCTCACAGCAGAGGGCGCAGAGCAAATGGAGAAGGACTTGCAAGCCGCGGAGCAAAATCTTAACAAGAATGTGCTCCGGGCGGTCATGCCGCCGAAACCAAATGGCTTGTTCTTGTCTTTGTTTATTGGGAAATGGACAAATGTCACTCAACGGCGGGTGGAAATGGGCTTCAAACTAAGAGAAGAATACAATGACCACCGCGACACCTCCACGTCAGTCTTCTTGATTTTTCCCCTCGCGCTACTGGTGGCTATGAAGGTAAACCTGTTTGCAAATGCTCTATGACTGTCCAATGCCACAGATTGAAGTTTGATGTTTTTTATTGTTGCCCATGCCAGCAGCAGCCTGTAACTGGATGCTCTGTGGCTTGGTGATACACCCGTAAGCAACCAAGGCCTGCATGGAATTGATGTGTAAATTAGAGCAGTAGTGATGCTTATCATTTTCCCTGTAAGTTCCCTAAGATACCGCCTTAGTGTCAAATCCAGCGCGCGAATGCTACAGCGCCACTTGTCATCATCCTTGTCGCAGTCTAGTCATCATCAACTTGGAATCTATCCCCTCAAAATTCCTATCATTCGTTACAAGTCCCTGCCATATCCTTTTCCAGTTCCAGATGCATCTTGTGGTGACACGTGTCCCGAGGGCCTGCGTCTGCGAATGGTATGCCCTTGTAATCCCGTACATGTCAACTTTTGCACATGGCTAGATCTAATGAATATAAGGGTGTATCCTGATGCTAGGGCTAGATTGAAAGCCCGTTTTGGAAAGAGAAATTGGTGGTGATTCTCTCTCTCCTCCCATGTGTCTTCCCGGCAGGGAGGCCCTGTTTGCTGGTTGGAACATAGTACCTATTCTGTATCCCCACCTGTGACACTGGTGTTGTGTGCAATGCTCTGACTCCCTATAACATATTCATACTCTATACATCCATTGATACGTCCTTTCTTGTCTGTGCCCCTCAACCCTGGGCCAACCCTGCCTGTCTGTGTTAGTCAGTTCTCATCCTTTTATCTGCCTAGATAATTTGCGCGTCTATGCCATCGTTCCCCGCCACGCGCACTCCCAGCCCTTGTAAGGCCGATCTGGATGCTGACTAGCTGTCCCCGCATACTCAGTCCCTCCTGTGGCTCATGTTGTTCCATGCGATCGACCCTCCGCCTCTCCACCCCTTCTCACCACCACCACCACACCACCACTTCCGCCGTCGCCGCTGCCGCCGCCACCGCCACCACCACCACCAATCACATTCTCCCACCAAAACACGCACACACAAACACACAACCCCCCCAAATCGCAGTATTGGCCGCCATGCATCCCTTCCATGCCGATCATCCTCTACCAGTGCTGGCTGCTCTACTTCTACACGTCGCTGGCCATCCGCGAGAACATCCTCATCAACAACGGCTCCAACATCCGCAAGTGGTGGATCGTGCACCACTACTGCTCGATCGCCACCGCGCTCGTCGTGCTGACCGTCCAGATCGACGGCGACAACTGCGAGCACAAGCAGCGGCTCGTGAGGCGGTTCTTGTACTGGACGCTCATGCAGGCGGTCGTCATGCTCTTCCAGGTACTTGTTCGGTGGGAACTCCGCAGGTAAGTGGTATGTGGGGACTCCACAGGGAGCGTAGTGTCCTGGCTACATAGATGTAGAAAAGTGGATGTGTTTCTCGCTTGTTATGCACCAATGATGGGTTCTTGTACCCATTTTGTAGAAACGGGGATACGAATGTTTGCGGATACACAGATGCACAGGAAACGCGGTGTGAAGATTTGGAAAGGTAGAGATGGACATGGGGGGGGGGGAAGGATGAGAGGATTTTTTGTTTATCCTGTTTGTTGATTTGGTCTACTTGGTGTATCTTTGTAGCCTCTTGTGGATGTTGATATGGACAGATATGGGACATGTATTCACAATAGGGGTTTACCTTGCGAAGTCACACATGTTTGTGGAAGTTCATCATAAATAGCCCTGCAACAATTACTTACGTGCCATGACGTATTTGCGTCGTTACGTATTTGCTGACTCATACTTGTGTACACCTCCCTCGACGTGCTTCCAGGTCCTTGAAGCGTGCGCTATATAACACCCGTCTTTGGCTTATGTTGTGTGCTGGCCAGTGTACATCCTTCGTGGCTTTGCTTTCATGTTGGCTGGGCACCCTCCGTTTGTACTCACTAGATACTAACTCATCACTTTACCTTTGACCTGGTTCTCTTATATTCTCCTTCACGTCGTATATCCGCGTTGCCCTCCCCGCCGCCAACCCCACCCTTCTTTCCTCCCCCCTCCCCCCCTCTCCATTGTATTCCCACACCTCTGCACCCCCTTCCTTTCCCCTCCCCTTCCTGTCCTCCCCCCTCCCCCCCTCTCCATCGTATTCCCACACCTCGACATCCCCTTCCTGTCCTCCCCCCTTCCCCCCTCTCCATCGTATTCCCACACCTCGACATCCCCTTCTTTCCTCCCCCCTCCCCCCCCTCTCCATCGTATTCCCACACCTCGACATCCCCTTCCTGTCCCCTCCCCTTCCATCCCACCCCGACTTCTGTCTTCCCCCATCCGCATGCCAGAACCGCTACCAGCGGCGCCGCATGTACACGCGCATCGCGCTGGGCAAGGCCAGCAGCATGGACGTGGTGGGGGGTGAGAGCTCGTCCATGTCCGCCGAGCTGTGGCTGCTCTACCCACTGCTCTTTGCCATGCAGGTAAAGGAGGGAGGGGGGAGGGGGGGGGGGCATGAATGGAGGGGGTAGTTGTCGTGTGGCTGCTGCCCCCGCTGCTCTTCGCCATGCAGGGAGGGGGGGGGCGCCTTTCTAGCGCCCGTGGAACAGAAGTACGAACGAGGTACCGCATGGAGCCCTTGGTGGTATCAAACATGCACAGGAGCTGGTAGGGGGTAGGGGCCCATGCGGGCAGCCAGTTGGATGGCGGGCAGCCGGCCGTGCGGGCACATCGGCACATAATGTATGCTTCCACTTTGCGTAAGATGGTAAGCACACACGTAAGCCGTGTGTACTCATCTAGCTGTGTCGGATGTTATGTGCAGGGGGTTGGGTGGATACGTCCAAGGATGATTACGCAGCCATAATAATTCGTCTCACTTGGTATTGCCGTAGGCTTGGCACGGCATGCTGTGTTTCGATTCCCTGCAGATAGAAGATTGGTTGGTTCGCCGGCATGTGTTTTGACATGACAAATTCTCTCTTCCCATGCACCGTGGTTTACATCCACGCTACTCGGTGGCAGGGTACCCAAGTCATCCTCGGCATCGACGTGGTGCGCTTCATCACGGACGTCAACTACTGGCAGCTGGCACTCGTGGGCCTGCTCTTCCTGGTCATGGCCGTGTGCAACATCTGGACTACCGCGACGACGCTCGCACACAAGCTGCAGCGCATGCGCAACCGGCCGGGCAAGCAACACAACAAGTCGGAGTAGGCGGTGTCTGCTACAGCACTGTATAGAGGCGTTTTTCAGCATCTTTTGTAGTCAGTGGGACATCCTGTCCTGTGTTTAGCCCTTAGGCAGACTGTGTTTACTGCACCCTTGGGGTTCAAACGGCTTGGTTCTCAGTCTTTTCAGTACTGCATTTGCATCGATTAGTAGTATCAAGTAAGTAAGTAAGTACTTGCGTGTCATGCGCAAAGGCATGCCACCGAGTAATATGCTAATCTCATTAGAAAAAATAATTACAGTAGTATTCAGACAGCGCATACTAGATGCTTTCTAATTTAATCAATGTAATTCCTTTGCTAAGTCTGTACATTGTTTGCGACTATTGGATCGATGAAATCGAATCAAGTAGGAGTGAGTTGAATAGAATTTTATTGAAGAGGAGTACTGGAACACGTGCTCCCGTTGGGGAGTTAGGAGCACCAGAGTGTGCACCGACAGTGGGCAGGGGGCAGACATCCCCCCCTTCCCTCATGCCACACAGTCGGACCCGTCGAATCGATCCGGCATCCCCTGTGGGTGCAATAAAGCTTCGACATAGCAAAGCTAGCTGGACTGTCTGGGCTTGGAGCGCGGGCGGTGGGGTTGGAGATTAGTGTCAAAACTGAGGCGATGGTGATTGGGGCGCGCCACCAGTTGCCCGCCAAAGCCACGGCTGCTGGACAGGACAAAGGTCTCGTTCCGTTATCGCATCAAACGGCTGTGGAGCATGCTCCCCGACACTGCCGACCATGTGGACACCCGCATCGGCCTAGCCCGGGCCATGGGCTCCGTTCGCTCAACACCTACTGGCACTCGAAGGACCTGGGCGAGGACCGCAAGCGAGTGCTCTTCAAGGTCCTGGTCCTCACGACCGGTACTCACCTATAGCTAGCGCCGAGGCATGGACGCTCACGGACAAGCTGGCCATCCCCGGCTGGACGTACGGCACGGTTTACAGGATGCTCCGATAGGTCCTGGATGTAGGGTTTTCCACACACAGGTCATTAGAGTCTTTGTATATAAGGGTATGCCTCGCATTACGGACGAGATTAGGCAGCGTAGGATAGCATGTTCGTAGGGCATCTTGCTCGCATCAGTCGGGTAGACACCGCCGGCCCGGCTCGGTCTGGGCGGCCCCCAGCGGCTTGGCCAGCCAGGGCGGCGCATACCCTGACCTGCCTGGCCGGGGCTGGCCTGGCCCCAAGGACATTCCCAGAAAGGTTGGTAAACCTGCCCTGACTGAATTAACTATACACAGCCGTTGCTGGCCGACCTCACGAGTCCCAGCCCAGTTTGAACACTGCATTTCCTCCCTCTCTCTTGCCTGGACTGCTATGCAAACAAGAAGAGGTGGCAGACCAAATTGTCCAGATGACTTGCATTCGATGCGCCTTTTCAAAGACGCATTCGCCAGTATAATCGGTTACGGCTGAAACGCAGTATCGAAAAAGTTACGCACGTGACAAGCAGCTATGACGACTCCAAAAGCAAAACAAGGTTTGGAAAAGGAGCTTTCCGGCTCCCAGCCCAACCCACTCGCCATCGTCCTTTCCCGGCCGTCTGGGCCCGCAAACCCATCGATCGCCAGCAAAACCATCGCCAAGCGCCTCACCAGAGCCCAAGAAACCCTACCACGACCACAAATGGCGAACTTTCCTCCCAGGCCACGAATTCTTTTCTTTCTTTCGCTGGCTGCATGGCCCTGACCAAGGAAGAATGCGCCAAAATAGTGTGCCGAAACAGTGACCAGTTCTTAGCACAGCCGGAACGCAAGCTCCTTGGGCCCACCGGGGTGGGCCCATCCCCGACGAGAACCTGGAGAGGTTCTTCGCCCGGCCAGAGCACACCCATCGCCTCGCTATCCTGTACTTGTGAGCTACTTCCAGCTCACTGAAGACGCCCTCACCGCTTTAAGCTCCACACCCCAGCCCGGCCTGTGCAGCCGGCAGCCACATCGGCTCCCTCCCTCTGCAAGGATGACATCCGAGCAGTGCTGGAGGATCGCACGTGACCTGGCCGTTGGCCGAGAAGCTGACCTCGCTGAACACGACGCTCAACATGGTGGAGCCGGGCCCAGGTCTCCAATGCACATGGAAACCAAGGTCGTCCACAAGCTCCAACCTCAGTTCACGGCGCTGCAGACCGCGGCGCAGGCATCTGAGGCGCATGCTGCACTTGTCTCTCGCCTATTAAAATCAGGTGAAAGGCAAGTGCGGCTTGCTCGTCAAGAAGCTCGAAGCCATGCACGTCCGCCCAAACCGACGTCCTGGCCGCGCAGGTCCCAGCGATTGCAGCGCAGACGGCCACCAACGCAGCCCAGCCCACCCGGCCGGCAGATGATAGCCTCTGACGTCGCACTCCTACGCGGACCTGCGGCGGTCAGCGACCGCCTCAACCACTGACGCCATCGCTACAAAACTCCAGGAGATTGAAGACCTTCGCCAGGCAAAACAACGGGAGGCCACCGACCGCGCTCGCCGCGAATGCCGAGCTAGTGGTGCTGCGTCGCTTGCCCCAGAATTAAGGGGAGGTGTGCCACCAAAACCCCCCAAAACTGGAATACACTTGTTTCAATATGAATTCAATTGAATTATGCCCAGCCATGATTAGGGGCCCTAAATCACATGTTTAGTGAGTTATCCATGCATTCATTGAAGGTTCTACCCCCAACCACGCGCCGGTATCGCGCTAAAAATAGAAAAAGACGCTAATTAGGGCACAGTATGCCCCAGCCAATGCACACATCGATTCAGGCCAGCCATGATATTTTCCAAGCAGGTCGTGGGCCGGTGGCCAAAAATTAGAGCCACTCACAACCCATATCTGACATGCTTTAGAATTTTTATGCTCTTGCAAGTACAAAAACGCTGTTTTTCACACATGCCAAAAATAATAAAATACCAAACACATGTGAAATGGGCCAAACATGATGTTTAAAATTCCATTAGTCATCGACACACACGCTCGCAAAATCTGGCTGCATTTGGACAAGCGGTGTGGAAGTTATGCTCTTTGGCAGCATGCCACCTGGGCGTCCATTATACTAGTCACTGTCACTATCACTGCCATCATCACAGTCTTCCCCGCAGCAAACTGGGCAGAACCAGTCCCCATCAGGTACGCTGGGCAGGAGAGGGACCGTGCAGCTCAGGTGGAGCCCCCCATCGCACCCGGGTGTGCTGCACAGCAAGAAAGGGTCATCATCAGATGCATCGGTCTTAGAGCAGCGCAAGCAAGGGATGTGTGCAGTGTCATCATCATCCTCATTGCTGCCCGCCCCCGCCCCCCAGTAGCAGCCCCCACACCCCCATAGTGCACCCCCTTGCTGTAGGTGACCTGGCCCCTCTGGGCATCTACCTTGCCCTCATCCCAGCGATGGCCACGCTTCACATGCCACGCCCGGGCTGCCTCAGCCTTGTACTCTAGCGTCTTCTTGACCACCTGCTGGCGCTTTCTCTTCTTCTGCAGCTCACTGAGCTGGGCTAGGGCAGCGGGTGAGGCATCCACACCTAGCTTCTGCGCTACAGCCCCGGGCCACCAGTCCTCCCCCTCCGACGCCCGACAAATCCCCACAGCACAGCACGTGGGGTACAAGCCAGCAGGAAACCCCCCCTTGCCATTAGGTGTGCTCATGACCTGCATGCTGTGGTGAAACTCATTGATGTTGGAGCTTGAGTTGTGGCAGAGGCCTGCGAGGATGTCGGGGGTGGTGTACCTATCCCAGACCTCCTTCACTAGCCCCTGCACATCCACTGTGTCCTTGCCCCTTGTAGACGCACGCGGCAGCCAGTTGGTGCTGTCACCCCCCCACGGTGGCTCATTCTTCTGCAGCCTGTGCACGCAGCACCACTGCTCCTCCTTGATGCTACCATCTGGCTGCAGGTTGTGGTTAGGAAAAGCATGGCACCTCGCGTGATTGCCGTGGTAGTGCTCGCGTGCGTTGGTCAGTGCCCCCCCCAGCCACTTTGCCCCCTTGTGCCAGTTTGCACGCACGCATGCCCTGAAGCCCCGCATCATGCAGTGGATGTGGCCCTTCTCACCCAGCACCCCCTTGTGCTTGGACAGCCATTCCTTTTTGGTGTTGGCTAGTGCAGCGTGCATGTTGCTAGCTAGGTGGTTGAGGTCATGGTCCTTGCCCGGGACGTGGCCCTCCCCCTTCAACACCGGATCCTCACGTGCCTGACACAACCAGCTCGTGTCCCCATCCGAGACCACCTTCTCAACGTACAACAGCTGGGCCTCTGGCTTGCTAGCCCGCTCCACCCCCTCCTCCTCGTGCACCACCTGCCCCGTGGACACACCCGCGTGCAAGGACTGCACATCACGCAGCATGGCCACCACCCCCGTCGCCTCCATTGACTTGCTGCTGCCCTCACATGCTTCTTGTAGCACACCGATGGGGAGTGGGAGCCAAGGGGTTGCCAACCTCATCCACCTTGCCCTCTACCGCGCTGCACGAGGCACACTACTTAGCACTGACATGGTGAGCTATGACGAGCTTGAGCACATCGTGCACGGCCAGCTGCTGCCCCAACAGCGAATGGAATCCCTTGTTTGGCCACGAGCCATCAATGCTTACGCGCGTGCCCTGCCTGCCCTCCTCATCCACAGGAAACCTGCCCTCCTTTTGCTCCCACTTCCTCACTTCCTCACGGTTGTGCATGATGATGTGGTGGAGGTGTTCATCAATGGCCTCCTTGGCAGTTGCCACGTTGGCCTCCCACGCACGACTGCGCGTGGGGAAGGGCAGCCCTAGCATGGTAAACAGGCGCAGCATGCAGCTCGGGGCGTGTGATAGAAAAGATAGTAGTGGCAAGAGCTAGGAGGGCACTGACCCCAGCACGCTCAGAGCCCAGTGGAGCAACCCCCCCCCCTCTTGTGTTGGGCACGGCATCTGCCAGGGCTCCTCATTCTCATGCAGAAAGGCAGGCGGCATTGCTGCAATAAATGATAAGCTCAGGTACTGCCTTGTGCTGGGGATCAGGCTTTTCTGCCACTTGAATGCTAAGCTCAGCACATGATGGGCAGCGCATTTGTGTGAAGGCAGAGGCCAGGCACTGCGTGTCCACAATCATGCGTGTAAAGGTGAAAGGCTGGCCCCTAGAAATAGGATCACAGGTGGTGGATGACGACTTCTTGAAATGCCCCCACTCGTCAAGCGAAACAGGCGAGAACGAGTACCTAGATGCCGGAAAGCGGATGCGAGCATCGCCAGGCATACCTTCGTCAGGTGACTTAGGCGAGGTGGGCTCTGCCATGATGCCATCGTTAACTGCTGGTGCAGCGCCAGTTTCAATGCCGACCGTGTTCTGCTTGCGCTTTTTATCACCCTGCCCTTTTTTCTTCTGCTGTTTCTTTGGCCTGCCCACTGACCCGCGGCCCATTCTTGCAGCCGAGCGGCCTTCCACGCCCTCGTTTCGCAGTTGATTTTTGCGGCTCATCCTTGCCTACTGCCTCTGCCTGCCGACGCTTACGTTGCGCAGCTTTTTGTTCAGAAACACCCCCCATCACGACAGAAGCCTGCGTTACAGAAACTCAGGCGAAAATCTATCTGTCCGAAGTCTCGATAAAACCGGTGTAAATCCCCTTGGGGTCAGGAAACCGGTCTTTAACAATTGTCTCAAATTCACCAGGCAGGGGTTTTGCGAATTTCCCGTCCTTAAGCCAGCCAAAAGGATCCGCAAAATTGCGATAGGCAGCATGACGGAGTTTAGCAGGTGCCGAATCACCCGGCTTTGGAGGTACGTGATTCTTGCCGCATGGAGGCAGCGCAATTAATTTGTCCCGGTTCAACAAATCATCTAGGTTGACGCCGGAAAATTCAGAGTCCGTTTGCCATGCCCTAAGTCGCGCGAGACAAGCATTTTCTAGCCTGGCGTCAGCTCGGGTGTTCGCCATCGCTCGTGCATTGCACTCGTGCATCGCCGCCACCCTAGCTCACTTTTCACTCGTCGGACGGTACCGCGAAATTTTGGCGCCAAAAATTCGGCGGGCGCACGTCCCCAGCCAGGTGAGACGTCAACCACCCTAGCTTGCTGACGAGCTCAAGGACGAGCTCCTTACCCTCATGGGCCTGGTAGGTGAGGTAGAACTGCGCGGGTGCCACCGCCTTCCCCACTCACGGGACAAGGCGGCTCCCCCGGCCACCAGTCCTGCTCACCTTCCCCTCCCCTGAGGACAAGCATGCAGCGGTTCCTTTCTCGTCGCAAGAGGTTGCACAACCGATCACCTGGACGCTGGACGACGACCTGGGCCCCCGCTCAGCAGCAGCAGCAACGCGACCTGTGGCCGGAATACCTCCGCCACAAGCAGGACCCCCAGAAGTGAGAAGCCCAATTGTGTACTGGAGGGGCGGGGACCTGATGATCAACCGCAAGATGTGGACGCCCCCTGCGGGCTAGAATAGCCCTAGCTTTCCCTTTACTAGTCACTGCCGCCATGGCAGCCATGCCTAGAATATTTGCCTAGCCTTGCCACCACTAATTAATTAATAAGCACGTGACTGCGTCACGTGGGTGCCAATACAGAGTAAAGGAACCTTCAACCCTTGCCACGTACCATACCTAGTCGATACGTGCACCGCTAACCTGGGCACGGTACAGAACCAGCCTTAGCCTTAGCTTCAGTAGTAGCCTTTGTACAGCCGGCCAGCCATGCTACGTCCTGGCTATGATTAGCTTCCTTGCCCACACTCCTTGTTCCGGATATGTTCACGCGCGGGTCTTATTGCACCCGGCCACAGACCTTGCCGGATCGTTTATCGTGTCCGATTGCTTCAGTGTGGCATTAATTAGTAACATAACTCCGTTGGGAGTACATGTAGCACATATCCCGGAGAATGGGCATATGGCTTTTAATACATTCTGGGCTACTTCCTGCAAGAGCGGAATGTAAGCAACACTTGCTCTAGGTGCCTCAAGGGCACCGGCCCCACCATGCTGTCTCGGGTTCAACCCAACTACATAAGGGGATCCCGGCATGGGGGAGGAAGATCCTCATGGCTATACAAGAGCTAGGGCATGGCTTCTCAACAGAGAGCGTCTCTCTGCATAGGCATAGCATGGCTAAATTCTTTTAATGCATTGAACATCCATGTGAAGTCCCATTATAGGCATGGCTTGGCTATAAATGTTGAAGGCATCATCCATGGAGGCCATTATGGGCGCACATGCGCGTGCATTACATTGCTTTATTTAATCATGTACATGTGTGCCTATGATGTGCCACCCTCCAGACGATGCCTAGCCTTATTTAGTAATGTTGTGCCCATGCAGGGAGTCACTCTCTGCTGAGAAGCCATGCCATAGCTCTTGTATAGCCATGATGATCTTCCCCCTCACAGGCATGCTCCCCCCTTACCCGGGCATAGCGTGATAGACCATGAGGGTGCGGGTGCCCTGGTGCACCTAGAGCAAGTGTTGTTTACATTCCCACCCTTGCAGGAAGTAGCTTAGAATGTATTATAGGCTCATATGCCCCTTCTCAGGGTTATGTGCTACATATACTCCCAACGGAGTTATGTTCCTAATTAATTAATTAATGCGCGTGCATGGGCCACATGCTAGGCTAAGCCTGACTAATCTATACACTACGTTGGGATATATTCCCTAGTCTGAGGTGGCAGGAGGGGGCTGCCAGGGCTTGTGGTCAACGTGGATGACCGCCCCCCTCCAGTATACCGGCTTCCCCCCTGCGCTCTGCCGGAGAGTGCTGAAGGTAGGTCGGCCATAGCTCGCGTCGCCGCTGTTGCTGGGCCAGGGTCAAGTCGTCGTCCAGCGTGAAGCGAGTCCTCGAGAGCTTCTTGCGGCATTTAAGGAACGACAGCTTGTCCGCCATGTACTCAGTTAAAGGTGAGGAGCACGGGTGCCGGGCCAGCCTTACCCCGCGCGCGGGGGAGGCGGACAGCCGACATCCGCAGCTCACCAGTGAGTTGCATGGGGGCAAGAATGTCGCGCTTAAATGCCATGAGAAGAGTCGTCGAGGTCTCACCTGGTCGAAGTGCTGGTCGAAGTGCTTGACGATGACATTGTGGCTGCGCTGGGTGATGTCGGCCTCCTCGCGAAGGTCGAGGGCTTGTTGCATGCTTGAGCTGTGCCGCGATGGTGGAGGTGGTGGAGGTGGTATGATGCTTATGTAAGCAATTAAGTCCGCCCAGGTGGAGGGAGCATCGCTGGCCGGGCCAGCAGATGCCGGCTGGGCAGCGATTTTCTTCATCGCCTGGGCGGTGAGGCCGGCGGTGTCATGCAAGCACTCAAGGGCGGTGGCGGTGGCTTGGAGGCGCTGGTCGAGGTCGAGGAGCTGGGCCTTGATGTCGGCAGTGGAGCTAGGCGGAAATGGCGGTGGAGGTGGAGGCGACGGTGGTGGAAAGGTGAGGAAGCTCAGTAGCCAGCGTGCCGCCCATTGCTACCACATCGGCGGCAAGGGGGGTCACGTGCTGCTTAAAGGCTTCCGTAAGGATGGAACGGAGTGTGGGGGTGGAGATGGATGGAGCCCAGATCTCGCCATCAGAGTGCGCACATGAGAAGGGAGTTTCAAGGATCATGTGCTGGAGTTGGGGGCCGGGTGCACCCGAACAGAACGCTGATGTTGTGCCAGCAGCTGCGCCGTCCGAGGTGATGAGGCGATTGATGTCATGGAGATGGAGGCACAGGTCGTAAAGCGAGGCGTAGTCCCCGTAGAAGGTGCAATGCAGGGCAGTTGCCGGGGACATGTTGGTCCAGTCGTGATCATCGACCTTGAAAGGTTGGGGCCGAAAGCCCGCGCAGTTCTGAGGGGCGTGAAGACCCTCCTGTTTTGTCGGCTGAGCGGGTGCGTTTAGGGTCAGGCGATGCCGATGGCGAGGCATTGATTGAGCTCGGGAGGGTGCGGGGCGACCACCAGTGCGCGACTAGTGTCACCGCTGCCTGCCGGCCTGAGGGCGAAGCTGCAGCCGGAGCTGCAGACGTATTTTCATGGCAGAGCGCATCCGCCAAACTGCGTTGCGTCGAGGAGCGTTTGCTTGTCATATATAATATTGCGTAATAGATTCGGAAAATTATATCAGCATGTGCGTCTTAGAAAGACGAAGCGATAGTGATATTCACAGCTGGATTCGGGGCTCAAACGTGAAAGTTATGAGCTCCGCCGTCAGCCATGGCTACCTCGTGGCTCGTGGCTCGTGGCTCGTGGCTCGTGGCTCGCTTCTGTGGCATGCCTTAGGCATGAATTAAGGAGAAAGGAGGTCTCTGCCCTTTCTTCCTGTTGTGCACATATGTACAGGGATTGAAAGCACTTCGGTGCTCCGTGACTCCCCAACGGGAGCACGAGTTTAATCAACTAGTTAATTAATTAATTAATTGTCTGCAGGCCCGCACGCCAGCCCCTGTACGTGGGCATTGAAGCCCCCCCGCCAGGAAAAAGGGGCGCTTTGCTGAGTAGAGTAGTTAGGATTTAATCTAGATTAGCAGAGTTAGCTTAGTTAGCTATCGCGGCTTGGCTCACCTCCATCCATCACGCAAGGCGGAATACGTGCCGCCTTCATGATCTCCCTGCACGGAGTCATGTTATAATAATTTAATTTAAATTTAATTTTAATAGCAAAGCATAGCGGGGCAGTGGGGCTGCCTCATGTGGCCACAGATTCTTACTTTTTCTTTTAATCCCTTCGTGTGTGTGTGTCCTCTTTTTCCTTCTTAGTTTTGGTTTCTCATATTTACCTTCTTGGTTTGTTACCATATGTTTCCCTCACGTAACGCTGTAATCTGTTAATTAATTAATTTGTGCCTGGTCGTTATTTGTGTGCTGAACGCCAGGTTAGTGAAATTCAGATGGGGCGTAGATGGCGTTGATAGTGCGCCTGCCAGCAGCTAGGCCGATGCTTCGATATGTTGGGAAGGAGACTAGCGGAAGTGTGGAACGGCGGGGGGGGATCCATGTTGGGGCAGCCGTGATCGACTATAAAGGGGCGCTGGCTATTTTCGAGCCTTCGGGCGGGGATCCGTAGTTAGAGGATAGGGTGTTTGTTGTAGATAGGAAACACTGGATTGCGGACAGCGAGAACGCGCTCGCGCCCGCCGGCCTATGGGAGCGCTCGTACGCAATTAACAGCGTTGGCCCGTACGTTGGCAGCCGTTTTCATACGTCAATATGCACGATGCATGGAGCTACTGTCCAGCAGGAGGAGCGGCCTGCGCTGGTCCCAGAGCGGGGCAGAACTCGAGTTAATTGACCAGCTTTCCTGTCGCAGCCATCTCCACTAGGTACCCGAGTTTATGCGCGCTTCATGATGCCATGTGCCGATGCGTGCGAAAGTTAGTGCATCCAGGTGGGAGAAGGTTTATATCATCGTTTGGTCTCGGCGTCGATCGGACCGCCCGAGAAGGGAGCGCTCCCTCCTCCTCGGGCAATGGGCGATGTGCTGAACGTGGGGACGGGTGTAGCTCTTCAGCTTAATTGCAGCCCTCGATCCCGGGAGGCGCGTCACCTGACGGCAGGCAAATTGGCCACGGCCTGTTTGGTGGTGGAGTTTGTAACACAGATTAAAAAGCGTGGACATCGTACGTTCCGTTAAAAAGGACGTGCAGCTGGACAGATGCTGAGTGGACATCCACTCAGACCTTTTTGCCAATTAAAGTGGGCGTCGATTGGAAAATCGTAAAAGCTGGGTGGCTCGGCAGGACGACTGCGCTTGGCCGGGCTCAGGAGTCAGGCCGTCAGCGAGCCTTGGCCGAAGAAGGGGCGCCGTCGGAATTAATATGTACCACTACAGATTGGGAGGTGGGGCCGCTGCCTTCCAGGCCAGGTAGCGGAACTCTAGGCGTAGCTTCATGCGTAGCTAAGTTTAGGGCTCAGCGCTGCCTCCAGCTAGCTGCGTCGAGGTGAGTTTGCTCGTCATAATATTGCGTAATAGCTTCGATCGGAAAAATATATCAGTGTGTGGGTCTTAGAGAGACGAAGCAATTGTGATAGTCGCGGCAAAATTTGGAGCCCACCGGCCGTGAAAGTTATGGGAGCTGCCGTCAGCCTTGGCTATCTCGTGGCTCATCATGGCTCGTGGCCCGCGATCGGGAGTTTTGCTTTTGGACCATTGCATATGGGCCTTAAACTGCATGCTTTGCAATGTCGAAGCTACTTATTGCACCCATAGTAGTCAGTTGCTAGCCTCTCCCACCAGTGAGCAGTTTGATTTAACCTGTGGCCTGCTTTTCAAGGCAACGATCGAGAGAAGGGGGAGGTCCCATGCATGCCCCCGTTAGCAAGATCGACTTGCTGTGCATCAAACAGGAATCGATTAAAGGTACCTACTCAAAAGTTGCAGTACCCCGTGACTCTCCCACGGCCAGAGGGGTGCGAATGAAATGATGTGATCGATCGAGCTGGTGACGTGCCTGGATCATGTACTGTGTCATGCAGTGTGCGGGTGCCATGACAAGTCGGGGTAAAATGGGCTCTTTTCTATAGCAAATTAGCAAATAAGCGGAGGGTGGGGTCCGAGATTAATTAAGAGGTACCTTGCAATCAAATAAGAGGCATGCCTATATAGGGGCGTTTTGCTGAGTAGTGTAGTTGGGATTTTCTAGACTAGATAGCTTAGAGTTAGGTTAGTTCGATTACGCGGCTTCGCCCACCTCCACCCCTCCAGCAAGGAATCTGTGCTACATGATCTCCCAACGGAGTCATGTTATAATTTAATGCCTCTATAGAGATATATTTTTGGAGGCGAGTTTCTATTAATTGTAGTATTGTACGATACGACATGTCAAGGGTGACGGAAAGTACTGAAGTCGCGGAAGTGTCGCGGAGACGTTTCTACTTTCTGGATGGATATTGCGCATTCAACGGTTAAAAGGCAGAGATCGATGCGGTCGACTGGTAGTACTGTGCGACGGTGTTGGACAGCATTTCCGGTCAGCGATGCGGGCTTTGCATCGATCTCACGTTGTACATGGAAAAGAGCCCTTGCGTCGCGCTGTGCTGTGGCGAACTTCTTCTCCGCCGTCGGATTGCACCGTCGATGAGCGTCGATGCTCGTCGATTCGAACCCAACGCAAGCCATGTACGAAAAGAAGTAGAAAATGGCGCGGCGGCAATAGAGGGCGAGTGTCACAACGGTCCGAGACCCGCGAAAAACGGATTTCTAATTCTGTCACCAAATTGGCGCGAGATCCCGAAAATCTGGTGTGCGGGATGGTGCCGACGAGGCCAAAAGTCACGCAGCACCCATGGCGGCCGTGAAAATCCTAGTGGCGGTTTTGAGAACACATTAAGGGAAGCGAATGCATCATAACTCATCTACTTCACGTACATATTTTTTTATCCTCAAGAAATCGGCCCATTTTCCCGGGGAAACAGGAAATAGGCGGGCAATGTCGCGGGCTCGGATATGGTCCGCTGCATTTTTCAGCGGACCCCTGAAAAGTCGCACCGGAAACTTATCGAACATGGCGATGAGTTAGCTCGAGGTAAGCAGCTTGCACGATTCTGTGACTAATTCAAAAATTTTTGACCGAAAAACTTTTTGTTAAAATGACTGCCATTGTAAATGCCGCGCTACCGCAGCAATTGGAGGTGCCATGCAGCCTGCCAGGAGGGTACGTGCGGGGCTGATATAAGGGCAACGCACGTAAAAATATGCCACTTCTTTGTTTCTTTCATTTTTGTCATCCCATTTGCGCATGCAGGGCGCTTAAATACCTTCTAGAGCGAGGCCCAGCCTGATTTTTCGCTAGCTCTGTAGTGTAGACCTGCGCGCATCACTGAATATCACAGCTGCGATCGTTGCGGAATGAAGCATGAATACGCCTTGCGCTGGTTGAGTCGACGCTGTTTACTGGAATTAACCTGCTTTTTTGGCATCCCGATTGTAGGTAAGTGAAGCCAGCCCCGATTGCCATCCAGATTTTTTGCCTGACTCTTTCCCCGAGCCTCGTGAAAGCGCCTCGTTCATGTTACGCCGGACGCCTCGTCAAGCATCGCTGCTCGAGATGGAGACGTAAGCCATGGCCAGCCTCCGCTAACAGTGTGATGTGCGCTTGTTCATGATTCCAAGTGAAAGTCATGGCGTAGGATGATGCTGAGCATGAAGACAACAAGCAGAAGGTACATGTCCCCCAGTCAACATTCAGAATAGGTGTTGATTTTCAACCCTGAAGTCTATCCAGCTTTAACAGGACATATAAATAAAACACGCTCAGTGCTGGGGCTCCATTTTAGTAGCGGAATGTTGGTAAGTATTTCAACCTCTTTCCTAGTTGGCCAGATCATAATGCACCATGTTTATCGATGATTGGCGGCGTGTTGTAAACTGGGGCTGGGAGGCACGAAGAAACCAGCTGCGGGCACCCCATGGGCAGGTATATGTGAAGTTTGGTATGCTGTTCCTGCCTTGGGAAACAGGATTCATTTCCCTTGTTTATTCAGGTATGTTGAAGCAGGCTGAGCTTAATAATACTATACATGGAAGGGGGCTACTTTGTCTTTGATATGGTTGCTGCCTATGATTAACATATTATAATGCGAGCACAACAGAGTGAACTATGGGCATATAGCATTGCATGAGAGGCATGAATCTCACCAAGACACCTTCTACGGGCTCACAACAACGTCACAATATAACGATCACCATAAGTGCTTCCTGCCGCACCACTGCCGCGGCACTCCCCACCATGGCCGACACACCTACCACTGATACGCCTTTGTTACTGTAGCACTGCCACGTTTGCCTAGAATTACCAACATGCATTCGTGTTGTTAGCACGGAGGGACCACCAGGTGCATCGTGTGCATATAACCATGTGACAGTTATTGTAGACTCCCACCAGCAGCAACGTCTCCCACCATTACTCTCGCCTATAGCTGTTGGTGTAATTAATGCTGGCAGTGTCCCTATAACTCAGTATGGAATCTGCCATAAATGAGAATGGCAGGCCCTGCACCACTGCTGCCACAATCTGCCGTATTGACTTTGCCTATCGCAGCCTTGATCATGATTGCAGCCACTAGTACGTGCCCCTCTGCATCCTTTCTATTATAGCACCAGAAACTGGGGCCACATTTGGCAGCATCGCCAGCTGATGTATAGCTGGCACCTGGCACAACAGCAAATGCAATTAGTATCAAAGAAGGCAACCTACTGCTCACCATTGCTATCCATCACTGCCACGATCAATCTGTCACTACCACTTGCCAGAATGTCATGACCTGGTGTGTTGCCATGGAAATCTGAATGAAGGGCTTTCACCCCAATGTGTTGCTTTGCACACTACACCAATGTTGGCTACACCCTGCCACCTGCTACATGAATTTTGCTTCCATCATGCAGCAGTAGCATCACAACCTCAATGCTAGACCAAAACATATATTTGCATGACCGATAGCCTTCATGATCGCTGCCTGGTGCCACTGGCCATACTACTGCCATCTGCATTACTTTCTACCATATGTGCCACTCTCTTCTGTGCACATCACTAGGTCCCACTACTGCTGCCTAATCTGCCTGCTGCCAGCACCTTCGCTGGCATCAGCTCTTGGCATGCCCATGGCCACCTCCTCCATCTGCCGTGCATAGCCCATGCTTCACTGGGCATTGTTAGGCCAGGGTGTGATGAACAAACACATAAAAAAATGCACATGATACCTTTAGAAAAGTGGCATAATTAAGAGCTAGCTGCCGCTAGTTAATTTGCTAAATATGTTAGATAGCAACTGCAAGCCAACAGTGTGCAGCCATGCGAGCCACCATTTGACTTGCCAACTAGTTGCTCTCTCTTATACTCAACACACACCACCATTGCAATGGTAGTTCCAACTATTAATGCATGTCCATGATGAAGTGCATGCGACATGGGTGGAGATAACCAAGTTGGAGTTCAACCTTACCTCAACTTGTATTTTTATGGGGTATGAGCTTGTAAGGAAATACACAAAGTTGGCTGCTGTCACTTTTCACTGTTAATTAATTAATTAATTAATTAATTAATTAATTAATTAATTAATTAATTAATTAATTAAAATTAATTAATTAATTAATTAATTAATAGACACGTGACTGCGTCACGTGAGCATAAGTCCTCAGTGGGAGGGGAACATGGGATGGAATGGATTGAATTGAATTGTAACATAACTCCGTTGGGAGTATATGTAGCACATAGCCCAGACAAGGGGCATATGGCCTATCATACATTCTAAGCTACTTCCTGCAAGGGTGGGAATGTAAACAACACTTGCTCTAGGTGCACTACTAGGGCACCTGCACCACCCAGAGTTTCAGGCAACACCCAGCTAAGGGGAGCCTGTCATAGGTGGGGAAGATCAGCACAGCTATACAAAAGCTAGGGCATGGCGTCTCAGCAGGGAGTGACCCCCTGCATGGGCACTGCATAATTAAATAAAGCTAGGTATCATCTGGAGGGTGGCTCATCATAGGCACACATGTACATGACTAAAAAGGCTAGGCTCAGCTGGTATAGTGCCTGTAGTAGGCGGGCATGTACAAGGCCACTGTCTATCTATTCTACACTACTGCTGCTGTATTCCCCTAGGCTGGGGCTGCCGGAGTCGCTGGGGCCGCGGTGGTCGAGGGGGTCGCGTGCCAGGGCTTGTGGCCGACGTAGATGGCCGCCCCCTTCCAGTACACCGGCTGGCCCGCCTTGGTCTGCCGGAGCTGGAGGTAGGTCGGCCATAGCTCCCGTCGCCGTTGTTGCTGCGCCAGGGTCAAGTCGTCGTCCACGGTGAAGGGAGTGTTCTCGAGCCGCTTGCGGCGTCTGAGAAACGAAACCTTGTCCGCTGGGCTGTCAAAGATGAGAAGAAGCGGAGGCGCCCCTGCCTTACCCCGCGCGCGGGGGAGGCGGTGGGCGGTCAGCTTAATCTCACCAAGGAGGCCCATGCGTGCAAGGATTTTGCTCTCAAACGCACGTGCAAGCTTCTCGGAATTCTCACCTTCCACCAGGTCGAAGTTCTTGACGATGGCGTTGAGGCTGCGCTTGGAGAGCTCGGCCTCCTCGCGGAGGTCAAGCGTCTGCCGCTGGAGCTGGGCTGCGACGGCGGAGGTGGTGGAGGTGGTATGTTGCTTAAGCATGTCCGCCCAGGTGGTGATGGGAGGAGCATCGCCGGCCAGGCCAGCCGGGGCTGACTTGGCGGCAATGTCCTTCACCGCCTGGGCGGTGAGGCCTGCGGTGTTCTGCAGAACCTCGATAGCGATGGCGTTGTCCTTAAGACGCTGGTCGATGTCACGGAGCTGGGCGGTGATGGCGTCGGAGGTGGAGGTGGTGGCGGTGGAGGAGGCGAGGAGGGTGTCCAGAGGTGGCGGTGGAGATGGTGGAGGTGGCGGTGGAGAGGAGGGGAAGCTCGGCAGTCAGCGTGCCGCCTATGGCCGCCACATCTGCCGCGATGGGGGCCACGTGCTGCTCGAGGGCCTCCTTGAGGAGTGAGCGGATGGAGGATTCGGTTAAGGTGGTGGTGAGGGGCTTGGGGGGCCAAAGCTCCCCGATGGAGCGTCCAAGGAGGGAAAAGAGAGCGAATTGCTGAAAGTGGGGGCGGGAGAGGCTGGGGAAGGAGTCGAAAGCGTGGACACGATTCCGGCGAGGGTCAAAGAGGCGACCTTGGTTGAAGAGCTGCTTGCACAGTGCAAGAAGCGAGGCGTGCGTTCCAAAAAACACGCAGACCAGGATGCGTTCCTCGGTAAGCGTGTCAAGGAAGCCGGGCTGGCTGGCTTCGGCGACAAAGTCGAGCTCTACTCAACTCGGCTCGGCAGAGCGACTGCGCTTGGGTTCAGGCGACGCTGCTGGCGAGGCGGGCGCAGCAGGGGGCCGGACGACCACTAGAGCTTGGCTAGTGGCGCCGTTGCCTTCTGGGTCGTCGGTTGGCGAAGCTGCAGCCGGAGCTGCAGACGTATTTTCATTGCTGAGCGCAGCCGCCAGGCTGCGTTGCGTCGAGAGGCGTTTGCTCATCGTATATTGCGTAATAGCTTCGGAAAATTATATCAGCATGTGCGTCGTAGAAAGACGCGTCGATTGTGATATTCACGGCTAAATTCGGTGCTCAAACGTAAAAGTTATGAGCTCCGCCGTCAGCCATGCGGCTACCTCGTGGCTCGTGGCTGGGATGGAATGGATGGTGTAAGCTATCTAGGTCCTAGTTACAGGGGTGTGGGCACCGCGGCCCGAATCGCTATGAATGCCATACTTGGTCACACGCGGAGCCCCCACAGGCTTGGGGGTGGTCTCCTTTATCACTACTTGCCATCTATCCTTGCGCACCATCTGCCTCCATATTACAGACAAACCAGGAGGCTGCCCGGGTGTGAGCCCGTCACGTCTAGCACTTGTAGCACATGTCCATGCCGAGTCTAGCTATCATGAAAAGTCCACGGGTGGCGGCCCTGCCGCGCTTCTCACTGTTATACGCCCTCATCTGTGGTGCGACTGAGGCAATACTTGGCAATCATGTTCAGCATGCTCTATTGAAATTGAATGCAAAATTTCAGATCTGTCTGAACTCATTGGCGCTGCCTGTGGTGCATTGTATATCCAAAATTAGCGCGATCTTGAGTGACGCTTGACAGCAGAATATTGTAGTTAGTTGGTGTTCAATCAGGGTGCAACTTTGCAGCCAGCCTGCAGATGTTGCAAGTAATGTGGTTGCTTATTTCCAGGTTAATCTGAGCTCATTTGCATTGTGTAGTGCATTTAATGATCCATGAAATGCTCCAAATGACCGTATATGTGACGGTTGGCAGCATAATTTCTGGCCACCCCGTCTCTGTCAGGGGTGCAACTTGGTACTTGAGCTGAATATAATATATTTAAAATGTGTCTGCCGATTTCCAGGTCAAACCGACGTTAATTGTGTTGTTTGTGGAATTAAATACGAATAAAACTGGCGATTTTTGTGTTTTTTAATGCTTTTGGACGTCACCGTTCAGTGAGCACCAGGTGGCCAACCAAGGTGCAACTTGGCTCAGTAAAACTAGGTATCATAAGGAAGCTTGCCACTAAGTTTGACCATCGAACCTGGCGTGCCCCCGGCTGCGCGCGGCAGGGCCGCCACCCGTGGACATTTCGTGATAGACTCGGCATGGACATGTGCTACACTAGACGTGACGGGCTCACCCCCGGGCAGCCTCCTGGTTTGTCTGTAATATGGAGGCAGATGGTGCGCAGGGATAGATGGCAAGTAGTGATGAAGGAGACCACCCCCAAGCCTGTGGGGGCTCCGTGTGTGACCAAGCATGGCATTCATAGCGATTCGGGCCGCGGTGCCCACACCCCTGTAACTAGCTAGGACCTAGATAGCTTATACCATCCATTCCATCCCATGTTCCCCTCCCACTGAGGACTTATGCTCACGTGACGCAGTCACGTGTCTATTAATTAATTAATTAATTGACCATTGATCTGAATATTACTGCAGCTAGGAGGAATTAATTAGATATTCCTTGTCAAACGGCACTTTCAGACCGTCGTGGTGGTAAGTTATGGAACTTGTAGCCTGGCGACTCCGCGTCAAGCAGTCCGCAGGTAGTCCGCCGGCATCACTCAAGTGACAGTTTTGTTCATTTGATAATTTGTTAACTGGGGACAACCTAGTCGGGGTAAAATTAGCATGGCGAAGTTGTGTACCGTGCACGTTATCCATCCCTGCTAGCTAGATCGAGTCTTCTCAGCATGCAGGATTGTATATTGCATAAATTAAATAATAGAATGTGACAGGTGCGTAGTTGTCTCATCGATAAATATATCCTCAGAAGGAAAAAAGGACAATGATGGGGACCGGTAATCAGGTAATGTACGATGCAGAAAGCCAACAAGGTATTATTGCATTCTCAGGCCCCTTGACCCATACGTCACACCATGGTACCGTACCCCTAAATCATATCGCAGCCGGTTGCAGTCCTCGGAACTAAAATAGTCTGTGGGCGGAGTCAACCATTTATCATTCTCCTGGACTGTACCTGTGAATTAATGCCTCGGCTTTTGAGCTTCACAGCCCGGGACATTCGTCGCCTCCCAGTCACCATCGATCAAGAGTTCCAGGTTAGGGTATCGGTCCAAGTCAAGCACGGTGGACACCGTCGGCCGCTCATGACCCTGTCCCTGCTTACTACTCGACATCGTGCTACTGCATCTACCTACATGATCAGTTTCTACTTCTCTAGACTTGCTAACGGGCCATCGGCCCTCCCTGCGTGCGCTCGCCAGGTCCAACGCCACCGTGAGCGTGTCCACGATGTTCTGCGCCGAGAGACCCCCCGTGATCGTCGGGTTGGAGTTCACCTCCAAAAATATCAACTGCAGCGACGCGTCCAGCATGAAGTCAAACGCAAACAGGTGGTACCAGTGCGTCTCCCAGCGCGTGGGGCGCGACCCGCGCTCCTCAACACCCCGCAGCACAAGTGTCATCGCGGCCTTCATCTCGGGGATCAGCGTGTCGTTCACGTATCCCCTGGGGGCCACCTGGGCGTCCGCCAGGTACTCGTCCAGCTTGTCCATCGTCCACCAGAACTTGTGACCGTCGTCAAACGGATTCAACGCGCTGTCTCGTGCGGGGGGCGGCGCCACACTTCCAGCACCCGAACCTGGACTCAAACCCGAATGGCCACCACTGCCACTTTGCCCTGGCGCAGGAGCTCCCGTGGCGTCGCCAGCTGCGGCGGCGGCGGCACGCACGGCGGCGGTCCTGTCGCCCACAGAAATCGCCGACAGGTGGCCGTCGAGCGCCGAGGGGTCATCCCTCTTGTACTCGATCAGCGCGCGGCGCACGTACGACGCCTCGTGGCTGAAGAACGCGACCAAGGGTTCGAAGGAAGCAACCACCGCGAACGTGCGAACGTTGAACTTGCGCCCGTGCAGGAGCAGCGGGTCCCGCACGTAACGTTGCGCGATGTACGGCCAGAGGCCATCCCAGGGCCAATGTCTCTGGCCGGGTTTGAAGCGGAACGCGGCCTGCTTGCACGTGGAGCCGTCGGGACTGACCCAGGACCAGACCCTGGCCAGCGTCGGGTCGTCCACGGGTCGTTCTTGTGCCGCCTGGCCCATGTGTTGCGAGGGGACGACCAGCACAGCGTGATTGCCGCCGAACCCAAACGTGGTCTTCAGAATCCACCAGTCCTCCTCGTCCGCCTCCTCCTCCCCCTCCTTGTCCGCTTCCTCCTCCCCCTCATGAGTGCCACGATACAAACTGCCCTGCGAAGCGCCATCGAGGCCTTGCAAGGTGGTCGTAAGGCCTTGATCGCAACCGCTGGCACTGGTCCTGTCGTCGGACGCGGCCGCGTCGCGTGGCATGTTGCAGGTACCCTGCTCGCCCGCCGGCGAAGCAACCCCGCCCGCATCTTGCGATGACGCACCGCTACCTGCGTAATCCGACCCGACCCCGACCCTGAGGGATGGCCATCGTTATCAAAAGTGCGCCCAGATACTGTAGTGGCCCTTATATCTGTATGCTTAATTATAGTTCGAGGGCTTTGAGGGATTTTTTGTTACGCGTACGGGAGCTTTGGTGAATTTTTCTTACTGTACGTATGTATATTGTAAGGGTATATTTGTAGGTATATTCGAAAGGCGTTTGGCATTAGAGCGCCCTGCGGCAGGCCCTCACGCTACCTGGCAAAATATGGAGGGTAAATCTTGGGTTGCACGAGGCCGGAAGGATTTTTTTTTCGGACTGTAGGAGGGTGATTTGTACATAAATTTGCTAACTGATATAAGGGCCACTACGGTGATAATGCTCATGGCAAAACTCGAAGTGTGATATCGGGTGCCCATCATCATTTCACGTGCGACAAGATCTAGATAAACGCTCAGCACCTTGCAAAGTGCTATTGGATATGGATAAGCACTCACCACCATGCGAAGTGCTATCGGATATGGATAAGCGCTCACCACCATAAGTGCTATTGGATATGGATAAGCAGTCACCACCTTGCAAAGTGCTATTGGATATGGATAAGCACTCAGCACCATGCGAAGTGCTATTGGATCTACGATACGGTCACCATCATGCAACATGCGATCGAATATAGATAAACGTGCACCATCAGCAAAGTGAGACCGGAAAAATGCTCACCATCATCATGGGATGTGCGCCGCGTCGAGGTAGGCTCGTGCGGGCCGCGCCCGATGTGGCCAACAGGGGGCGCCGCCACGCGAAAAAACTCCTCGCACTCGTTCTGCACGTACAGCCGATACGTAACGGGCACCAGCACATCGTGCACGGCGTTGCGGCACTTGGGCGAGCGAGACCGCAGCAGCGTGTTGACGGTCTCCACGACCTCACCCTTATCTGTCGGGGGGCAGCATTAGGAGAGAGAATTGAGGGGGTGCATAGATTGGCACTTTCCGGGATGCATTAACAGTAAGAGTACGGGTCGGGGTTCGGTACGCCTAGGAGGGGAGTGCATTGAGGGGGTCCATTCACGCTGGAGGGGGATACACTAGCACTAGGTGAGTGCATCAATGGGGTGCCGTGGCATAGGAAGAGTGCATGAAAGGGGTGCATCAGCATGTCACGGGAATGCGTTACATGAGGTAAGCGCACGAGGGGGGAGCATTGGCATGAAGGGAGTGCGCTGAGGAGGTGCTAAGGAGGCGCTAAGGAGGTGCGTTGGCATAGGAGGGAGGCATGGGCGCAGTTCAAGCGTGAGCACGGCGGGTAATTCGACACCTTGAGCCATCTCGCCACCTTTGTGTGTGCGTGGTAGCGCTTTTGACTCGAGTGCATGTCGACAAGGGGGGAAGCAGGTGTTTAAACAAAGTTACTTCTATAGAGGTAAAACAAATTCAAGCTAAGTAAGGTCATGGAGCGGAAAAATCATGACTGGGCGACGGGGGGGATGGCTCAAGTCAAATAGTTGCGGTGCTCGAGTTCTACTAATGTTGGCTCAGGGGAGTAGACAAGGCAAGCGCGCACGCCGCCTCGCAAGGACACTGTTTCAACAGGCTCTCCCCCCCCACGTGCTACATCAGCCGCCCAGGGGAGTGCGAGAGCCAAAACACTGAAATCCTGCCGGAGGGTCTTGCGTTTGAATCCTAGGCAGCATGGCAATTCAACTGCGTGTCACAGCTGGAACCAACAAGGGGGGAAATGTGAATCAAGTGAAACCCGCTAAGAGAACCCCTACATGCTAGGCCCGCGGAGGACACACGCAGGGGTCAACAAGCACACGCGCACCGGCGAGCAGCATGCACAAGCAGCCAAACCACGCACCTGTGATCGCATGCGAAGCCGTTCAGTAATAATGTACTGACTGCACTATCAAACAATGATGAAAGCACTGTTCAGCAATGACAGCACTACTCAACAATCCAAGCACGTGATGGCCGGAGACATGCATACGGGGTGCTCCCGCGTGCGACCGTGATCACGCACGGACCACTATTCATTAGAGCGCGCGATGATGACGTACGGACCACTGTGCATTAAAGCTCGCAATGGCAAGGGGTGCGCTCACCTGTGATCATGTAGTGGTCCGGGAACATGTTGGCGATGAGCTGCGACGAGCCAGCGGACACTGAGGGATTAGCCGCCAGAGGCACAACCCTTGAGGCCCAGAGGAAGCGTGGCACGTCACGCGCACATGCCTCGATGGCCCCAGGAAGTGCATACTGGGCCCAGGGATCGTTGGAAGGCCGTGCAAGGAGTCGGATGCCCGTGACCCAGACCCAGCCCCTTCGGCACATCTCGGAGGTGACGACACTTGCCGATAGCCTCGTGTGCCTCGGGCTAGCAACGTTGGCATGCAAATCAACGGCAAACACGCCGGTGCAGGTAGCAGGAGGGCCACCGAGTTGCATCCTATCCTGGCAGTATGGAAGGGCACTGCCTGCTTCCAGGTGCGCGATAGTCGTGGCAAAAGCCTTCTCAGCCGTCGTGGAATATTTGTGCAGGAACAGCCAATCCGGCTTCTCCCGTATACCATCCAGAAGGCGGGCACACCGGCAGAAGGTTTGGAGGGGCTGATGGTCCTGGAAATTCTCAGGCAGCGCGTCGGGCGTTGCGCCATAGAGTCCCGCAATCGACGAGAAATAGAGCAAAACTATGGCGCCCGCCAGAATCATGTCCCCGGCACTAAGCGATTCAGGTTGGCACACGAAGCAGTTAAAAGGCGGATGCCACGATGGATGTCAAACGCGTTTTCTGCGATGCGAAGTCGGTCTCGAGAGCTATTCAAGCTTTCGTAGACACTGGCAAGTGCAAAAAGGGGTTCGATGGGTAATTACTTAGACACACTCCCTCGACAACAAAAATTCTTCACAAACTAATTAAATACAATTCAAAATGGAATCATGGGCTCGGGGGGCGAACGCGGTACGATAAATGCATCCATGGGTTTCCCTAGTCCTTGCCTCGCCTTCCATGCATCATGACCGCATGACATCCACTTTATCCCTACAAGTAAAGACCATCGGGCATCCACTTTATCACGATGTAATAATCACATTTTAAGATTGGGGTCCGACCAATCAATCCAGGGCTCACGACCCCTACACCGTCCTCGTGCCGACTTTCGACTGCGAGTTTTTCTCATGCCTCCGTTCGCCATGAGTTTGTGCGCCCTGTAGGGATTTGGCGGGAAGGTTTTGGCGGGAACCAACTAGACCACCGAAAAGATCTAGATTCACTCTATCCGTACAGTAGGACACTTGTCTGACCGTATTTGACCACCGTATCAGGGTGGAAACCCTGGTCATAGTCAACAGGGTACCCTGGTGCATGCAGGTTTTGGCGGTTAAAAAAATTGACAAAAACGTACGAAAATGAAGGATGCGAAAAAAGGGGGGAGTGCGGACGTAGACATGGCGGACGAAATGCAGGCAGATATACGGACTTTCAAGCTAAAGAGGGGCATTTTCATTGCAGTGCCTGTGGAAAAGTTTGGACTAGACTGGGCGATAGAGCAGTATGGGGAAAAACACCGCGAGGTACGTTTGCCGGGCAAGGTAGTGACAGTGAACAGGTCGGGAGATGCCGGCCGGTGCACGGTGCTATTTCCCGGACGACAAGCTTGAACGTATACCCATTCACCCGTGAGCAGGTTTTCATATCAGTATTCGTGCAGCTCATATGAGTACGAAGCTCTAGTAAAAGAATGCGCAGCCAGGAAGGTCCCAACGGCAGGTAGCAGTGACGATGATAGCGAGCAGGGCCAAGATAGCGATTCTGATGCCGGTGAGGACGACGACGACAAATCCGAGGATATTGAGCTGCCCACACCGGTCAAGCGACGCGAGCCGGGGAAGCGCCCTGTCGGCAACCCGAAGAAGAACCCAGCCATCAGCCACGCCCCGAAAAGGCGCCGTCAGACCAAGGCGGGGGCCTGCGAGAGCGTTGTCTCGGACGCTTCCGATGACGACTTTGTTTACCAGAAGGGTGCGGAGGGTCCGGTGCCGAGCGGTGAGGCTGAGCTCGATGATTCGTTTTTTCCTGACGACACGCCTGCCACTGAGGAGCCAGCCGAGACTGTCTGGAAATTTGGATTCGGCAAGCCAGATGTGTTTCCTTTTCCCGAGACTCTAGTGCCGTCGCCGATGACGGGTACCGCCTGCTATCAAAACCTTTCCCCTGCCCAGCTCAAGTTCTCGCCACTGGGGCTGTTCTCCCTTTTCCGGTCCCAACGTGATGTCCTGGCCAAGATTGTCAAGGAGACCAACGACTATGCTGAGCTCAAGGGGGTAGGCAAGCCAGGCGGGCGTGATTGGCACCCGGTAACAATGCATGAGATGGGCAAATTTCTGGGCATCGTCATCAGCAGGCCCTGGGCAGGTTCCCTTCGAGGGATGACTACTTTTCCAGTGAGGGGATGGGTGTGGGAAAGCCCGTCTGCTTCCAAGACGTGATGCCGCAGAAGCGGTTCGAGCAAATTGCACGCTTCCTCCACTGCTAGCCGACTGCCCAGCGCCCTGCCCGCGACACTGACCCGAGGGCGCACATCCTCTGGCAGACCCTGTGGCTCGAGGAGAACCTCAACGCCGCGTACATCAAGTACGTGAAGCCCGGGGACCGCATCGCGCTGGACAAGCGCTCCATCCCCACGCGTCGATACAAGATGTCCCCCGTGAAGTGCTTCAACCCCACGAAGCCCGAGCCCTTCGACGTCAAGATGTTCGCTGTGAACGACAAGACGGGCTACCTGCTCAAGGTGGAGACCTACGACAAGGTCAAGGAGGAGGACCACACGTTCAAGGTGGTGGTGCGCATGGTGTTCGTGCTCGAGCGCCCCGCCATCGTCGCGATGGACCGGTTCTACACGAGCAAGCGCGCCATCGACTCAGTCGCTGAGATGGGCCACCGCGTGGTCGGCACCATCTGCGCGAATCCCAAGGGGCTGCCCTTCGATGAGGCGGCGAAGCTCATGCCCAAGAAGGAGGTGGAGCAGGGTGACTACGCGTGGGCGGCAAGCAACGAGGGGCACCTGCTGTGCAGCTGGCAGGACAAGAAGCCGGTGTGGACCCTCTCCAATTAAGGGGCTGGGCGCCCTTGCGGAGGTGGCGGTCACCCCGCACCCGGCACGGCGGCCACACCGGGCCGGTGCGGAAGACGGTGACCGCACCCCACAACATCGTGGTCCGTGGAGTATTGGCTCACCTACTTAAGGCCGGCCATGGACCTGTGCGACCAATACTGCGCCGAGTACGACGTGTGCAAGGTCCTTGTGACGAGCTGGGTGTGGTGCCAGGTGCGCCTGCTGATGGGGCACTTCGCCAACCTGCTCACCAACAGCTACGTCCTGCTGCAGTGACGTGATGATCCACACGGAGTCCAACCAAGACCGCCATGACCCACTCGAGGTTCCTGAGCGTGCTGGCCAAGGAGCTCGAGGCGAACGCGTGGCCGGGCGCAACCGTGCCCATCCGTGAGCCGCAGGCCGCGGACATCCCCCTCATGCAGCCGCACGGTGGGCCGATTTGGCCCCCTGCACTATACCCCGCCAAGAAGATCCCGTGGGTGGAGCAGGTGCTGTGCCAACTGTGCTGCGCGCAAGGCAGGAAGCACAAGACCTCGGTCATGTGCGAGCACTGCCGGTGACATGGCGTTCTGCAGCAACAGCGAGCGGAACTGCTTCGGCCTCTTACACTCCGGGCAGGTGGAGGGGCTGGACTTCAACGTGACGAAGCAGCGGGCCGGGGTATGGCAGCGCCTCTCCCAGCGTGGCGAATGCGCCAAGAAGTTCAAGGGCGCCACTACCACGAGGGGGGCAGCAGCCACCACCCGGAAGCTCAACTGGGGGTGGCGCGGCGCCGCCATCTCAGGGCGGAGCATGTGCGCCTGGGATATAGTCCTACGGAGGCTGACTAAGAATGCTAGTAGCATTTGTTGCCTACGTGGCATGGCATTTGGCCTTTCCTGCCCGCGCTCATGCGCGCCGTGTATCACCATGGGCCGGCATGGTTTGAAGTGTGTGTTATTGTTTCATGGGCCTACCTGTGCATGTGTTATTTGGTTTCATGTTGTTAGCCTGGGTTATTGTTTCATGGTCCCACCTGTGCATGTGTGTTATTTGGTGGTTTCTTGTTGTTAGCCTGGGTTATTGTTTCATGGTCATGTCTTATTAGCTTTCATGTTTATGCATAACTTGTGCAGTTTGAAAATCTGCTCCGTGATGGTCACAGTGCCACCTATTTCTAGTTGGCAATTTTCAGTGTTACTGCATGGTCCCTTGGTCACTAATTCATCTAGGAGTGCTGCGATGTTATGACTTTGTGTGCAAGGTCCATCATGCATGTAAAAATCAGTGTACAGGCATACGGCGTATAGTACGCCATACGATGCGTATTATACGTCATACGCAAGATTTGCGTATTAATGAATGGGCAAAAAAATACGCACGGCGCATTTTTGGCGTATTTTTTGCGTATTGCGTATTTTTTGCGTATTTTTTTGCGTATGAACCGTGTTCGAAGTAGCTTCTGGCATCATTTTGGACGGCACGTGAAGCCGGAACTAGACTGAGGCGACCTGTAACTCCGCGACAAATGAACGGGCGTGCAGGTGCCAAGCTGGCCGTGTACGACTGTACTTTTACGTGCATTGCTGCAGATTGCTGCGCGTCGGACTAGGCTCTAGGATACAAAGGACGAGTAAATTATAGGTTACGAAGTTATGTTGTCTACCAAGAAGGGCACGCATATCTGGCACCTAACATTTAACCCATACTCCGTCAAGTGTATCCATTTGGATACACTTGCACCCCCCGCCACGTGGCAAAATATTACGCGAGCGCCGCGCCATCGGGTACGGATGTAAGTGGTCAGGCAACTCGGGACAGACCCAATGTGAACGTAAATGCTTAGGTTGGTGGGATAATTGCGCCATAGCCACCTAAATACCACGTTGCCAGGCTGTGCATCACGTGACTTTTGCTAACATTTTTTACCGTTGCGCGCGCGCATAGCGAGATATGGCTGTCAACGTGCCATTTGGTGGAAATTTTGGGTTCCGCAGCTTGAAATGGGTCAGATGATGACCCCTGAACGATGATGCATTATTTTGATTCGTAAAGAATTATCAGATTCACGGAACTGTGAAAATACGCAGTGGTTATTATCTCTGTCTTGGTCGCCACCATCAGAAGAGACGTCCCGTTTGGTATCGCCGGTTTCTTTTTGGTTTCTTGGTAGCTTCTTTCCGCCTGGGCCTTACATTGTTTTACGGAAGTCCGCTGCGCACCATCTGCTGGGAACGTCGACGCGTTAGACGTCATCTTTGCATAGATAAATCAACATGGTTATCATGACGGATGCATGGATAGAGCGGCTATGGCTGCCTGTGCCACTAGCATCAGTATCCGGGACGTATGAGCATGTCGGCAAGCGGAACCCGGCTAGGTCGTGATCGAGGCAGGTACGGCGATTCGTTTTCGTGTTGGTTGCATGGAAACTCGTACGTTCATACATGTCTGATGGTGGATATATTAGTGGTAATTGCAACTGCCTTCCATGCCTGCTCAAGGAGGGGTATTAGCCATTATGTTGCACAGTTTGTGGCATTTCTTGGGGGGATACCGTTCAGTGAGTGTCAGGTGGCTTCATATTTGTATTCCAGCATATTTGGCAGTCTATTGTGGTCAATTATATTGCATCATTGTATGGCATGGCATAGTTGGCTGTTTGTGCGCGCGCAAGCCACACACGTAAACGCGGGCACGGTATGGGTCAAATGGGCTATCCGGGTAGTTTGACCAAAGGAAAGCACCATTGGACTATCCAACTAAATTGTCCAATGTTGGGTTTGAGGTTTCTGACCCTCCCCTCAGTAGAAGGGGGGGGGGTATAGTTTTTCTTGGCACAAAATGATCGTCTTTTGGCTCACTTTGACTGAAGCTATCATCCAAAGTACTCATCAGACTCATGATATTATTGCATATTATGAAAGCCCTTGAAGTGTAGATACTCCTAGCATCTTGGTTGGGGGTATTTGGAGTTGTGGTCTATGAGTTATGATTTTTGGCAATTTTAGGGGTCTGAAAGTGCCAAAAATGGCCTGACGGAGTATGGGTTAATCGTAGCACAATTGACATCCAGGCACCATGGCTAGCGACGGTGATGGTGTGGGTCTATGGAACACGATGATGATGGGGCCGACGAGATGCAGGCCGTATTCGAGACTGTCTGGACACACATCGTGAAAGAACAGACTCTCAACAAGAAAGGGCAGCCGACAGGTAACTAAAAGCTCAGTGACGTGCACACTTTTGGATGCAAAATTGTCGGGTTCTACCACCCGAGCAAGGCTAGCACCCGCCATATCATTGGCGCCACGGATGCGAAGGAGGCAAGAGCCGAGCGAGTGCAAGAGGCCGCCGGAGGCATTACGTCGCAGGCTGCGGGGTATTTGGTTTGACTCGCGATGCACATAAATGCCTCATTTAGCCATGCAGGCTGCTGCTATAGCCAGCCACCGTACCATATGTGTTAATGGTTTAGGGAAGCTGGGTCAGGTTGCTGGCATGCATGGTATCCTGCACGCTAGCCACATTGTTGGCAGCCCGCATGGATTCTTGCTGCATGTAGATCAATATTGCATGGTGGCCTACCACGAGTAGGCAAGATGTCCGTTTCTGGCATAATGTCTTATTACTTTTGGCAAGTTGGCCAATTGACCGTGTGCTGTATTTCAGCCCTAGTATATAGTAGCAATTCCATGCTGGGCACCAGAGATGACGTGGTTTTCAGTTCAACATACACGGTAATGGTGGCAGCAATCTCTATACCTCTGCAAGTGTCCTTGAGCATGCATATCTACTTGTGTTATTATCCTTTTCAGGTGTGCACTGATTGTGAATACAACTGTGTTATGGTGTGCTTTTAACAGGACAATGCTTGTACTTGTAAGCAGCAACGGTAATTAATGCCAATGTCATGAGATGATGTGTCACATATAGGCATGACATGGTGCATTGCAAGAACACAAAGAAAACATGCCTGATTGGTCAGAATGTTGAGGACCCCCCTGAACCATTCAAAAAACAGCATTTAATTCAAGAGTCACCGTACGATTTGCGTATAATACCCCGTACGAGCGTATTATACCCAATACCCATGGGCCCAAGATTTCCTTCCTCAGACGCCGCAAGCGGCTCGAGAAGACTCACTTCACCCTTGACGACGACTTGACCCTGGCGCAGCAACAACGGCGACGGAAGCTATGGCTGACCTACCTCCAGCTCCGGCAGACCAAGGCGGGGCAGCCGGTGTACTGGATCGAAGGGGGCGGCCGGCCATCTATGTCGGCCACAAGCCCTGGCATGCGACCCCAACGACTCCAGACGCCCCAGCTTAGGGGAATACAGCAGCAGTAGTGTAGAATAGATAGACCGTGGCCATGTACATGTAAGCCTCCTATTATAGGCTCTATACCAGCTGATTCACGAGTATTATTTAGCCATGTACATGTGCGCGTATGATGTGCCACACTCCAGATGATGCCTAGCTTTATTTAGTTATGCTGTGCCCATGCAGAGAGCTGCTCTCTGCTGAGATGCCACGCTCTAGCTCTTGTATAGCTATGCTGATCTTCCCCCCCATGACAGGCTCCCCCTTAGCTGGGCATAGCTTGAAGATCATGGGGATGCAGGTGCCATGGTGCACCTAGAGCAAGTGTCGTTTACATTCCCACCCTTGCAGGAAGTAGCTTAGAATGTATTATAGGCCATGTTCCCCTTCTCAAGGGCTATGTGCTACATATACTCCCAATGGAGTTATGTTCCTAATTAATTAATTAATTAATGGGCCCCGTACGATCGCGTATTGCGTATGCCTGTACACTGATAAAAATAAGTACCACAGTATATCAGCGGGTCTGCAAGCATTTACACTTATTGTGGCATATATTTGTGCCGCATAGGCTGGAATAAACATAATCATGCATGCCATGGTAACCGGCGATGCAATGGTAACCGGAGACGTCCGTCCTATAGTCAGCAAAATTGGTGCGAGAGGTCCCCAGTTCGATTCCGGTCGGATTCATTTGCAGATCGCGTTTTTCCGCGTTTTCCGCGGCCCGGCACTGAACGCAAATGGTTTTCACCTTTGCGGAGTGCCTGATCAGAATAATCATGCATGTTTCATGCTTACCTATCATTTCAAAACTGCACTAGGAATCACGTTTATTCTAGCCCCGGCGCCCCCCCAACTGGTGACTCAAAATAGTCACCAGCTATTTTTAGCATTATCTTGTGGGTCCCTGCATGGCTGGGTGAAACAATACATGTAAGTGTTTGGATGTAGTGCTTGGGTACAGTTGCAGTCCCCCCTGAAATAATAGGGCGAAATCCAAGGTATATACGTCAGTGCTCCATCATGCATGATAAGGGTGTGAACCCCGTACTCGCGGCCCGCGAGTAGTCGTCTCCAACCATATCCGGCAGGGACCTGCAGTGGTTATGGCAGGTATTGGTGGCACACAGGTTGGAATAAGTGTTAGCATGCATGTTTGCCAATACTCCATGCTTACCTATCATGCATTTCCGTGTTCAAAACTGCACTATAGGATGCCTATTTTAGCCCCCAAAAAACTCGCGACTCAAAATAGTCACCAGTTATTTTTAGCACCAGCTGATGGGTCCCTGGGGGAGTTACAATTTTTAGTGTTTGTATCCCATCCAAACTAAAAATCTATCTACAAAACCAATCCCAGGGTCAACTCATTGAGGAAAGGGGTCTATATCATCCATTATTATTGAGGGTGTCACCGCGCACACTCACCGTACCCCCCTGATCGAGGGGGGGGCTATTTATAGAGCAGGGGGGGCTAGCACTGGGACCACCCACTATACCCCCAGGTGGGCCCTACTAATATGGTTATGCTTGGTTCCTAGTATGGTCTAGAAAAAATAATTAGGCTGAATGGGGGCACCTGTGGCATACTGTGCAACTCGTGACTCATTTTAGTCACGAGTCAAAGACGGTTGAGGGGAATCTTACTGAGTAGTAGAATCTTACTATACTGTGATTCGATTCTACTAAGTTCCACTACATTCTACTACAATTATACTACTAGTAGAGGTCAAATCCAGGGTCTCATGACCTGAGAATCTTAAACGTGGGGCTGGGGGTGTAGCGAGTGTGCAGGGGGGGATGGGGTGGGGGGGTGGGGGGGATGGTCCGAACCCCCCCACCCCCTGGTACATGTACTGGTTGAGGCGGGTTGGGGAGGCGGGTCGAGCCCCTCCCCCCCCCCCCCCTCTACCCCCCCCCGCCCCCCTCCCTCCCCCCCCCAGGCGGGGGCGCGTCGTGGCGTTAGAGTGAACTGAACCGGGTGAACTGATGTGCCCAAGAGCGCGGACTGTGGGGGGAAAACCGGGGGGGGAAAGGGGGTCCAATTGGGTAAGAGTTAGGTTAAATAGTGCCGGAACCTTTTGCCGCCTGAGGCAAATCGGGCCGGCACACTATCTTGCCCGAAAGAACCACTTCCGAGCTGCCACCCAAGTTAATTCGGCCGAATTGACTTGGTGGGTGCACTATTTAACCTAACTAAGACCTGTGCACCTTGGAGGGCAGGGGTTCGAAACGCCTGCCAGAGACAGTTCCGGCGCAATATCATTTGCGTGCACTAGCCTAGTGTCACTAGGCGGTTGTCTCCAGGTATATTTGACTCCCCGGCCTCCACGAGGCCAGGTTTTAGTTAGGTTAAATAGTGCCGGAACCTTTTGCCGCCTGAGGCAAATCGGGCCGGAACACTATTTTGCCCGGAAGAACCACTTCCGAGCACCCAAGGTAATTCGGCCTCAGGCGGCAAAAGGTTCCGGCACTATTTAATTAACC